>SNQJ01S0094274.1:51834-71568 GCA_010110895.2 Picea sitchensis
CAACATGTACCTCAACCAAAAGCCCTCATCAATTTCATCATCCAAATATGATTTGTAACTCTGTAATAGACCTAGTGTATATGATCACATACCTGCAAACCTTCCTTAAATTTCACAACAAGAGACTGGCATTTTCATCAAACTTTTCTTTAGTCTCACATGACTTGTTTGGGATTAGTCAACAAACCTAACTTGAAATAATCATAACTATGTACCTGTAATGAATAAAGATATGAAAATAGCACACAATGTTCTTCAGTTGTTTTTATGCAATTCCTCGAGGTGTCACTACTTGGAACCTCTCAGAAAATGATTTATAGCAAAAATGGCATACCTTGTTGAATTATGGCTTATTCTAGAGAGAGACCTTGTAGAGCGTGCCCCAAACAGAATATTTTTTGAATCGATATGAAAATGTTACAAAGAATACTAAATAATGTAATCTAATCAACACATTTGGTCTTACAGAATTTGGATCTGTTATGAAGAAGTTATGACATTTTTACCCAAGACACCTGGTTTAGACTAGTTTCAGGACTAGCCACAAACCGTATTTTCCATGGAGTGTAACTCCACAAATACAACGACCCAAAAGGTGAATTTTTTACCACAAATACTTGGATATGTTTCCTCAATGGCCTATCAATTTCACATTCTAAATCATTCTAGAAAAAATGTTATTTCGAAAATGGTGAGATGTCCTGTAAATAACATACCTTATAAAGCATCATCAAAATAATTTATCCTCCCTTGAATTTCGACCTTCTTTTCTTCACCTTCCATCTAAAATTTGGCTTATATATCCTTTGGTTACCTCAGTCACCTATATATATTCAATATGCTAAAGTGTGATTTAAAATGAGAGAGCCTTGCCTCTTATTTATACTCTCCAAATATCTTCCTTAGAAGCATCGTCTAGGTCACTTAACCCATTTCTAGGCCACTTAACCTATTTCTAGGTCACTTAACCCATTTCTAGGTTACATAACCTATTTCTAGGTCACTTAACACATTTCTAGGTCACTTAAGCTATTTTCCTCATTTTTAGGGTTAACCATTTTCATAATTAGAAAGTTCTCCATTACTTTATCATTTAAATATTCCTCCTTGACTTTGTCACCTCACTTTATCATTTAAATAATCTTCTTTGATTTTGTCACTTCACTTTATTATTTAAATAATCCTTCTTGACTTTGTCACTTTACTTTATCATTTAAATAATAATTTCTTCTTTGCAATCTCTTTGACTTCTTTGACCTTTTGGGGCTTCAAGCCAACATATGAGGGTCCTCCAACTTCATAAGGCCATAACTCTCAAACCGCGAGGAGTTATGTGACGTTCCACATACCACTAGAAATGGAATGACATGTTCTATCCACCTAGAATAGTATTACCTGCAAATATATCAAAACTCATACCATGATCCATCAAACAAACTTGGGTCCATTACCCAAACCTGGGTTCTCCAACTTCTCATGGTCGTAACTCTCTAACCATGAGGAGTTATGTGATGTTCCACATACCACCAGAAAATGAATGACATGTACTATCCATCTAGAATAGTCTTACCTTAAAATATATTAAAACTCATACTATTATACATGAAACAACCTTGGGTCCATTACCCAAACCTTTGTGCTACCGAAATTTGCTACCAGACTTTATCCGATAGTTGAAATCAATCACTAAGGGTTGACATCAATATACAATATCACTCTCCAGTAGTTGACATCAATGATAACCAACAATTCATACCAACTATCCATCAACCTAAGCCAACCATATGACAATCTCCCCCTTTGGCATTGATGGAAACACCAACATTGATGGCAACACTTAGTNGATCCCCCTGTCTACGTGCCTTTTATTTTTCTTTGTGTTTATAATCCTCTGATTACTCTCTTTCCCTTCATATGAATAATATCTCCCCCTTTGACAAAGGGTATCACTCTGAAGTCATATCGCTCATTCTTCCCTTGTGACAATCACTCCCATTGGAAACATGCCTATATGCTCTCTCTCCAATAATTTATCTTTGCATCTGATAAACTCTCCCCCTTTGTCCTATTTATGGTTCTTCCTGGTGTACATCTAAGACATATAAGATAAGAATTCAAAAGCATTCATTTTGGAGTAGAAATTACTCCTAGTCTCCGACGAAGATAAGCAGTTTTGTAAAGATGTATGCCACTTGTTCTTTTGTTCCCCCATATTCAACTCTGATGTTCTTCTCTGCAACCTGTTCCCATAGAAAGTGATACTTGATTGGAATGTGCTTCGTATTGGAGTGCATCACCGCATTTTTTGAGATACTGATGGCGCTTGTATTATCACAATAGATTGGAATGGGTTCATCATACTCAACCTGTATATCTGTCAAAGTTTGTTTCATCCATAGAACATGTTTACAACATGTTGTTGCTGCAATATAATCTTCCTCGGCTGTAGATAAGGATATTGATGATTCTTTCTTGCTTAGCCAAGATACTAAACACTAACCCAAGTAGAACGTTTCTCCACTGGTGCTTCGTTGGTCATCAATGCAACCTTCCCAATATACATCTGTGTAGGCAATAAGTGATAGAGCCTTTCCTTTTGGATACCATAATCCAAACTCTTCTATTCCTTTGAGATATCTGAAAATCCTCTTCACTGATAATACACATGATTCCTTTGGTGCTACCTGAAATCATGCCACCTGTCCAATTGCCTGCATTACATCTGGTCTGGATGTTGTCACATATAGTAGGCCACCAATCATTGACCTGTATTGCCTCTGGTCTATAGACTTTGAATCATCCTCTTTTCTCAACTTGCAACGCGTTTGCATAGGAGTGGTAACTGGTTTGTAATCTTCCATTCCAAAGCTCTTTAGCATTTATCTGATATACTTAGATTGAGAAATAAAAATTCCTTGGTTTCTTTGACATTTCTGAAGACCCAAAAAGAAGGATAGTTATCCAAGTAATGACATTTCAAATTCATTCTGCATATCCTTTGCAAATTTCTAGCTTAAACTGTTATTAGTACTTCCAAAACAATATCATCAACATAAATTTCAATTAATAAAATATTACCTTCAGTTACCTTGATGTAGAGGTTGTTGTTTGTGCTTCCTTTCCATAGTTCATAGGGAGTTTTCTCATTGTTGTTTCTGAGCATTGATTTTTTTTGAATGTGAACTGATGTATGCACTGTATGTGTCCAAAAAATATCTGTCAATTTGGAATCCATTAGCATTGTTCGAGCCATTTCCTATGTAATTATCATCCATTATGATAATGTTCCTTTGTCTCTGAACCACTCTTTGAACCAATCTATGAATCCATGATCTCGTCCACTATCGTATATCTGTCCAAACCTACTAAGTGCTCTTATGAATCCATCTCTTTCCATACTGTCCAAGACTCTACTTGACAAAATGCCCATAATGCTGACCCATTTATCACTATACTATCATGAAGTCTTGATTAATCTATCAAACCGTACTTCTGCTAACTGATTGCTCTGAATCTGTCTTCTCAAACTCTGCAAGCTGCTTGAAGGAAGGTTCTTTGGTTTGTCACAACTATCACATAGACTCCCCTTGTCTAATATTCATATTACATGGGATTCTCTAAGTTGAATGGCTCAGAACAATTCTTTCTCTGATGTGTATTAATCATCATCTTCATTGGTAGATTCATCATCTCTCTAAGATATGACTTATTTCTTTCTGTCTTTGGATTCATCTTTCACTACAATGCCTGAAAGTACAATCTCTTGAACATGTTCCTTATTTACCTGTCCTTCTTTTCTTTCAGTTATTTTCCAAACCTTTTTGTATCTGACATCTTTCTTTTTCTCTATAGAATTTCCTTCATCTTGTTTTATTTCCAATCTTGTGATCTCTGGGACCTGGTCTTTGTTCACCTGTTCTTCGTGTTTTCTTATCCACACTTTCTTACATCTAATATCAGTGTTCTCTTTCATGGAAGTATCGATCATGCTTCTACAATCACTAGCTATGTGTCCATAGTTATGACATTTGTAACATTCAATGTTACGTGGGGCTACATAGGCATTTATTGCTTGAACATTTCTTTTATAATCCCTGCAATCTGCAACCTTATGTTCAAAGTTAGTACAATAAAAACAATGACCATAAAATAAATTTGCATACCTAGGAGTGAATGATCTTCTTTGTGGCGTAGTCCATCTTAATTTTTGCCTTGACTGATCATGATCATGATTGAAGCTTCTTTGTGGCTTGAACATGGATGTTCTTCTTGAAGATGTATCTTCAATAGTTTTCTTAGATTATGGTTGACCATGATTCCTTCCTTTGAGTTCTTCTGCATAACTCTTTCTATTTTCTTCATTCTTATTTTCTAGCAACCTAGAGTGTTTCTCTTCATTCTCTATAACTGATGTGGATGTTTATGTCTCTTCAACGTTCTTATTGAGCTTGACGATTTTACTTCTCAATGTGACAACTTCTTCTTCAAGCTTCTCAACCTCTTCTTCTTTCTTCATTATCTAAGACTTCACGACCTCTTCTGTTCTCTTTGCTTCTTCAAGTTGAATTTTCAATGTAATTATTTCTTCTTCCAGTCTTCTCTCTTATTTAACAAACTCTTCATGAAGTTGGTTTAAGTCATTGGTTCTTTCCTTGAGATGATCCATTGGTATCTTTTCTCTCTTTTCTACTTCTTCCTTTTGTGCTACTATGTTGGCTTCCAAATATTTCTTTTGATATTCTAAAGTTTCTTCAATTCTTCTGGCCTCTTCTAGTTGAGCTATTAAATTCTTGATGACCTGCTGATCCTTTTCAAAACCTTGAACACTTTCCTTTTGGTTCATCAATTCTTTCTTAGATGACTTGTTTTCTTCTCTTTATTTCTTTAGATATTTAATTGCATTGATCAATTTTTCTCTGTAATCAACGTTTGCTTCTTCATACTCTTCCTCTTCTGAATCTGTCCCACATGATGGGCATCTTTCTTCATGTTCTGTATCTGCATCTTCTTTGGCATTTTATGAATCTGCAATGGGTGAAGAATATATGTCATGTAACTTATCCCAAATTTATTTTTCTGATGAACATTTACCAACCTTTTCTCTTACCGGATTAGGTAATCCTTCCCAAATGAAATCCATTGCTATTTTGTTATTCTTCCTCAATTCCTTCTTGGCTGTAGTCTTTGCCATTTTTGAACTATCATATCCTGTAACAACTGATAGCCAAATATAATGTCCCCGTGCCTGTAAAAATACTTCCGTCCTTATGCTCCACATCTCATACTTAAAACCATTCTGACCATTAAACATTGGTACTCCATTCTTAGAATAATCCATGATCTCCTTCCAGTGGTTAAACTGTTTCCTGAAGGAACCAGCTCGGTACCAATTGTTGGATTAATGAGAGGGGGTGTGAATCAATAATAGAGCAATATAATCATTTTTAACCATATAATCCAAGTGTTATATCAATGTATTATTATCATCCAATAACTGCAGAGGAAATAAGCAATGAAAAAATGAACAATCATACACATACACAATACACCAGTGTTTTACATGGAAACCCAAAGCAAGAGAAAGACACATAATGTTTTTTTTATATGTCTTGAAGAATTACATTCACTGGAAGCACCAACTTCCTTTGTTTTCCATCTACAACTGGAAGGAGGCTCCAACCCCCTAGTTTCTCAGGCTACAACCTGAGGGAAGATCCAACTCCCCAATTCTTTGGCTACAGCCAGAAGGAGGCTACAACCCCCTATGTTCTTTGGCTACAATCGGAAGGTGGCTACAACCACCTGTCCTTGCCCCATCCAACAACCCTGACGTATAAGTAGAATGATGGAACCACTGTCACACTATCACTATGAGATATACTGTTGTAAAACTGTACCAATCAACCTGTAATAAACCTATACCATAAACAAGTGCATCAACCATGCACCAACCTGTATCTCAACCTGTAATCAACCTATACCATAAACAAGTGCATCAACCATGCACCAACCTATACAAAACCTGTACCATGAACAAGTGCATCAACCATGCACCAAACCTATACCATGAACAAGTGCATCAACCATGCACCAAACCTGTACAAAACCTGTACCATGAACAAGTGCATGATCCATGCACCAAACTTGTACAAATAACCTGTCACAACAACCTGTGCAAACAACCTATCACAACAACCTGTCTCATCAATATTATCAACGAAATCAGATCTACTCACCAAGATCAATCACCAAGACAACTCTCCAACATGTTCATCAACCAACCATAACATAACAACTCATAATCATCACCAAGATCAATATGTGCTTCTAATAATATACCAATACAAGTATGCTACATCATGCATAAACCATGTGTGAACAATACTACTAACAACTGTATCCAACCATGTACCAAGTATGTACCAATCATGTATCAACTACTCATCAACTATGACTCATCAAGATGTACCAACATAATCAACTATACACCTCATGTATGTGTCAATTCATCAACTACTTGTCTCAACCATGTACCCAACATGTACCTCAACCAAAATCCCTCATCAATTTCATCATCCAAATATGATTTGTAACTATGTAATAGACCTGGTGTATATGATCACATACCTACAAACCTTCCTTAACTTTCACAACAAGATACTATCATTTTCATCAAACTTTTCTTTAGTCTCACATGACTAGTTTGGGATTAGTCAACAACCCTAACTTGAAATAATCCTAACTATGTACCTGTAATGAATAAAGATCTAAAAATAGCACACAATGTTCTTCAGTTTGTTTTATGCAACTCCTCGAGGTGTCACTACTTGGAACCTCTCAGAAAAGGATTTATAGGAAAAATGGCATAACTTGTTGAATTATGGCTTAGTCTAGAGAGCGACCTTGTAGAGCGTGCCCCACACAAACTGTTTGTTGAATTGATCTGAAAATGTTACAAAGAATACTACATATTGTACTCTAACCAACACATTTGGTCTTACTGAATTGGGATTTGTTATGAAGAAGTTATGATGTTTTTACCCGAGACACCTGGTTTAGACTAGTTTCAGGACTAGCCACAAACACTATTTTCCACAGAGTGTAACTCCAAAAATACAATGAAACATAAGCTAAATGTTTTACCACAAATACTTGGATATGTTTCCTCAATGTCCTATCAATTTCACGGTCTCAATCATTCTATAAAAAAATTATTTTGAAAATGGCGAGATGACCTATAAATAACATACCTTAGGAAGCATCATCAAAAGAATTTATCCTCCCTTGAATTCTGGACTTGTTTTCTTCACCTTCCCTCTAAAATTCATCTTAGATATCCTTTGGTTACCTCAGTCACCTATAGATATTCAATATTCTCAAGTGTGATTTAAAATGAGAGATCCTTGCCTCTTATTTATACTCTCCAAATATCTTCCTTAGAAGCATCTTCTAGGTCACTTAACCCATTTCTAGGTCACTTAACCTATTTCTAGGTAACTTAACCCATTTATAGGCCACTTAACCTATTTTTCTCATTTTTAGGGTTAACCATTTTCATAATTAGAAAGTTCTCCATTACTTTATCATTTAAATATTCCTCCTTGACTTTGTCACCTCATTTTATCGTTTAAATAATCTTCTTTGATTTTGTCACTTCACTTTATTATTTAAATAATTCTTCTTGACTTTGTCACTTTACTTTATCATTTAAATAATAATTTCTTCTTTTCAATCTCTTTTACTTATTTGACCTTTTGGGGCTTCAAGCCAACATATGAGGGTCTTCCAACTTCGTAAGGCCATAACACTCAAACCGTGAGGAGTTATGTGATGTTCCACATACCACCAGAAATGGAATGACATGTACTATCCATCTAAAATAGTATTACCTACAAATATATCAAAACTCATACCACTATCCATCAAACAAACTTGGGTCCATTACCCAAAATTGGGTTCTCCAACTTCTCATGGCCATAACTCTCTAACCGTGAGGATTTATGTGACGTTCCACATACCACCAGAAATGGAATGACATGTACTATCCATCTAGAATAGTGTTACCTTCAAATATATTAAAATGCATACCATTATACAAGAAACAACCTTGGGTCCATTACCCAAACCTTTGTGCTACCAGAATCCACTACCGGACTTTCTCCAAGGGTTGAAATCAATCACTAAGGGTTGACATCACTCTACAATATCACTCTCCAATAGTTGACATCAATGACAACCAAAAATCCATACCAACTATCCATGAACCTAATCCAACAGTCTAACAATGCGAGGGGTTTGTATTGAGCGAAACATGATAAAATGAGGGAGAAAAGAAACATGTTTACTGCTCAAAGACACCAAACAATCAACTGTAATGCAAACCAAAGAAAATATCATTGTGATCTAACCAAGAAACTGTGACTTCAAACTACTTCAATACAAAAATTTTCTTGAGTGTAATTAAATTTTAGAACAGGGAGTGAAAAATGAATGTGGGAAGGCGATGGGGTTGTAATTAGCGAAAAGTGAAATAATGGTAGGGAAAGAGAGAATATATTGTTCATAAAATTAATTAAGTAATACATAAAACCATTATGTAAAAGGAAATAACACCAACCAAATAATCAATGTGATCAAATGGAAACTACTGTGTATAATTCAATTAATTATGTGCATTGACTTGTTCACTGTTTGTACTCATATTTTCAACACAGTGTCACCAAAAAAGACAACATGCATCCCACAACAACCTGTAGAAGAGTTTTGTTTCTTCTCATCATCCATTTAATATTTTAAAAAAATTCCCAAATGAATACACAATAACTTATCTCCACTCTGTTCAATGTCAACTCATCAACCATTGCCCATGAATTATTTCAATCATCAAATAAAGACTCAAAAGTCATGCCTGATTCTATCCTTTAATAATTAAATTGTAATGAGGTTATGCTGTCACAGAACCTATTTCTATCTCTTTTATGATGCACGATATTCATCAATGCACATAATGGACAACCAAAACAACCATCAAAATTTTAATTGCAAAGATCCTGACTTGCCACTTAAACACACAAACAATCACCATTTTAACTCATACTCTGCTTGGACTACACAAACCATTTGAAATAACACAGAGAATTTATGTACAAGTCCAATCACTTTGAAACTAAACATCCACAATGTTGGGCTATCAATCCAATACAACGAGGTAGCAACAACAAGCCTGATCTCATCTCATAAATTGATCAAATTTGCAACAAAACCGTTTCGTTTTAAAAACCCATGACCATCTGTGATGGAGCAATAAATAATATACATAGCATATACAGTGGATGGCCATACCATAATAACCATGATTACAATATTCCCATTCGGCAATTTAAAACACATAGTCACAACAATCATTAACTCAACCTAATATGTTGTAGGAAGGATACACATACCCACGCACCACGCGCGAAAACATTGCTGTGAATTAATCAATTTAAAACTAATGTTGGGTTAACAATTCAATAGTCACAATGTAAAAGACAACAACTGTGTATTCGATCCCATTTCTCCAATTAACTAATTAACAATCTTGAGCTTATCAATTAGACTGTTATAATAACCAATTGCAGTGACTAAATACCAATAACCACAATCACTGTCAGGATAATCAATAGAGATGAGCTAACAATAAAACACTATGGACGATGCACCACTAACTCATAACCATCAATCATGTATACAACAAGACGTAACAGGTTCCCTTTATCAAAACCAAGCTTTGAGTAATCAAGGATTTTCCTTGTGGACCAACACAGGGAGACTGGAGTCGACCCCCACCATTGGGTGAGAACTTCCGAGACCAATGGTGCACACATAAGGTATACCACCACTAACTTTGCAGACAGGGTGACAACTCCTGTGATAGGAGAGATTATGAACATAGGAGCAATGCATCACTTCGGTCATGTAACAACACTTAGAACACGCAGGGTATAACCCTCGTGGTTTTCCCAATCAACCCAAGAATGCCGAGATAAACAGAGCCAAGAAGTAGCAATCAACCTTAAGAAATCCATTTGGGATAGCCGCCATTGTAACCTACTGTGAAAATATCAACAACATGAATGAACCCATACCCAAGTGAAATGATACCCAGTGACACAAGTGTTTCAAAACCAGTAAACCTCATAAAAACGAATGACTGGGTATGGTGATAAGAAAGCGTGGAGACAACCAGCCAATCTAGACTGAATGGAAACCCTTCAACCAAGACTAATAAGTATGACAGAGAGCCTTCATGGCTTCTAAACTCAGAATGATCAATGAAACTGTAACTTCAAACATTATTGCAATGAAACCACACCAACCATTCATTCAAGAAAAATATCACAAATTTACATAGTTGCCAGACTTAAGGAAAGCACAGACCCATACATCCTGAGCCAATATCTATTTCATAACCAGAGTAGATTCATGGATGGCGAAAAGACATACCTGTAACCAAGAGCACCTTAAAAAACACGAGCTTAGCCGAGCGATTCTTCCTCTGCTTGAAAGTCAGAGCCTAACCACAACAAAGAATAGTTGAAAAATTGCGAAGCTATGGTGATGGACAATGGAAGGAGCATGAGTGACGTGAAGTAAATCCATGCCACCTCCACCCCCACTCATTCAATTCCTTAGTACACGCCAACCAACCTTCCATTAATCCTCTTAATAAATCTATGCATTGGACTCAACACCCATCACTTGTCAAACGTGCCACCCATATCACATTTAACCATTGCCAATTATACCATAACACATATCAACCATGTTTCATATAACTCAATAAATCACATAGCTATTAACTTGTTAACTAGGATTAACAATGATCTTTTAATTTCAATGCATGTAGAGTAGCATATTAGCATAGTTTAATCTCTTCCTTTTGCATTTTGTTTATATTTCTTTTATTTATTTTATTTCTTTTCAACTGCTTCTTATATGTTGTTACTAACATGTATCTTGTGCAGGTGTCACAGTAATGAATCTAGGAACATATACCAAGGATAACAATGGATACATAGGCCATCATAACATGAAATTAGAGCCTAGAGCAATCAAAACAACACACAACATGACTTATCCATCATTCATTTGTCACAATTAGAACCAACACATAATATGCCTTATTTCTCGCCAATAAAATCAAGATTTCATCAATCATGTAGAACCATATAAGCGATGTCGAATAGAAACATAAACATGAAATAAGAACCAGACCTGATCTCCCAATCTACAAGGGTATCCCACCTAGTAATATTATATATCTTGTTAGCTTATAATAATAGGATTTAGCAAAACATTGCAGGCAAAAACCTTGTTGCAATTTTAATTGTCAATAGTGACCAGATAGGTGGTAGTGTCATACCCCTTCATGCCCATGGTCATAATAGGCTGGATTGTGATGATACCTCCTATCCACGAACTAGTACCTTGAGTGTTTGTGTATCTTATGTGTCCCCTTTTCTTACTGGAAAAAAATTTACTTCTTTCTCGGGAATCCTTGGGCAAATCATTTCAAAGGTTTCAACATCGGCTTTTAACTCTTGCCAACTACTTTTACCCTTTGGGCCTTTAGCCCCTTCTTCCCACAAGGTAAGGTACAACCCTTCCTAGCATGGCCAATCCGAATGCCAAAACAAATGTAGGGGGAGATGAGAGGGATAAAGATGGAAATTGGTAAGTATGGAGAGAATGGACGATGACCTTTCATATACCCACCCAGTGGAAACCCATCCTAAAGGGAGATCAACTTACTAGGGCAGCATGTCACCCTTCTAGGTATGAACAAGGCAAAGAGCACAATTTCCAAGCAAACATCATGAAATGAAGAAGAATTCAATGCAACATATTCAAGTGCTTCAAAAATCAGAGTGAAACATACCATGATACCTAGACTCATTATCTCATGGAGTAAGACTTACTGCTACTACAAGACCATGCTAGTGGGATGGATAAAACTCCTGCTGATAAATGGACTGCACTGAAGAAAAGAGGGGCCCTCTGGGGCCATGCTCAAGTTATCCATCTCTCGGTACTCCATGTCTAGGACACATGGGCCTTGAGATGTAATATCCTTATTTATCCCTAGGATAGGGGATAACATCTGTGATCCAGGATATTTTCATCGATGTGACTTATTAAAGAATTGTATTCAATGAGCATAAAATGAAGTGCACCATAAAGAAGGAAAAACTCAATAATGAAGAGACATATGCATCAGATATAAAAACAAACACTTGATAACGGAGTTCTTCCCTGGTGGACTATGTCTCTGGGTCCTTCTCTCAAATGGGTAGGCCTTTTTATTAACTCAGCAAAAGAATTTGGAAAAATACATAATTATACCTCATTCTGGAGTTGAGCTACAAAATCTTTGCTCAGATCAGAAAAAAAACAACACCACTGAATTTGTGGCATCGAATTACCCAAAAATGTCTGTCTCCATGCCTAGATCTAAGTCTGACACTTTAAGGGCCATGGGAACTTTCATCTTAGTTTGCATGCCTATTGTTTGCATTAATGACTCTCCTTCTGCATCATTTTTCATGCCCTGGTATGACCTGTTGCGTGCCTTGGTCTCACCCCCATGCACTGACAAAAACCAATTTTTAAATAAAAATTGGGGGCAGATTTAACAACGAGGCCATTTGGCTTATTGGTTGGTGGATGTATATTAAGGCGCTTTGTTGGAGGAGGTTCTGAGGTCAAACCCGCAGACCTCCACTTTAATACACTGTGGGTTATATGTGTGTTATAGTTTGAGCCCGCGAGATTCCTACTAACTTTGGAGATGTCGATAAGTTTGGTGGATCGTGGCTCCAACCTGCCAAATTTGGTGGGATATATAGTATAATATGGTGGATTGGGGGTTGGTGCCAACCAACCCCACATTTTTTTTTAAACATTTGGTTGTTGGGCGTCCTTGTTCTTTTTCTCGCTACCACTTGACAACCCATGATTGGGCCACGTGGCAGCCTTTCATTGGCCCACATCACCATACTGCACAGATATGCCACATCACCTATGCCATGTCACATGTTGAGTGGTTGTACAGTCTGCCACATGGTTGTATGGACTGCCATGTGGCACTTTCCCATTGGTCCACAGACTGACTGGAAAATTCCAAAAATGAGTGACAAGTGGCAACCTCTGGTGTTGCCACATCATCATGCTGATCTCATCATGACATGTGTCACCCTCTGCATGTGCCATGTACCCTGTACAGATGCTGACATCATCCATATTGATGCTGACTTCAGCAGTATGGATGCTGACTCATCCCTACCGACAAGTCTAGGTTGACCAAAACTTTGACCTTGAATATCTTTCGATCCATAACTCCATTTGATGAGTCGTTTACGGAAATCTTGCGATGCACTCTTCGCGATGATGCCAATTTCACTGAGTTTTGAGTACTTTGAACTTTTTCCCTTTCTCTTTCTACTGAGGCCATTCTGAGCTTCCTACAGTGCTTCTGTGAATTATGAGTTATCCTTAGTATTTTATGGATCCTTTTTGGATCATGCCTTCCCACCGAAAGATTTTTTGACAACCAAAAGATTTCATCAATCAAAAGATGAGTGAGGGAAGAGTTCCCTCACCTTGTCCTTCTCAATCCACTTTTCCTTGCTTAGATGTGTGCCCTTTCATCCTACTCGAAGATTATCAACATCACCCTTACGTGAAGTCCTCATCCTTCTGTCCAAGATGATATATTCCTTTAACTCGTTCAAGTACTCAGGAGAAAACACATCAAATGAAGGTATTGAAACTTCCTCACCCTGAACCATGATCATGGGAGGCTCAAAACATTTCAAGTTTTCCACATTTACAACTGAGTAAATATGCATATATGGTGGAAGATCTAAACGAAAAGCATTGGTACCTCTTTTCTCCAAAATGGTGAAGGGTCCATATCAGATGGGATTGAGTTTCTTGCCTTCACCCTTCAATATCTCCTTGTTGATGTGAAGCCATACCTGGTCTCCAGCCTGGAACTGATGATCAACCCTATGTTTGTCATGTCGAGCTTTAGATTGTTCTTGACTTTTCCTCCAACTATTCCCTGACTGCGTGGTGTACCTACTGGATCCTTTGAATGAGCCTGCAGGCCTTGTCTTCATTTATTTTTTCATTTGAATCAACATCTCTCCCATACATCAAGTCCAAAGGGACCTTAGGAAAATATCCAAAACATGTCTCGAATTGTGAACATTGAGTGGAAGAATGTAAGGCTCGATTGTAAGCATGTTGTACATAGGGTCTCTGTTCATCCCATGACTTGGGATGCTTGCTATAGTAGCCTCGAAGAAAAAGTATCATTGTTCAGTTAACAAGCTCTATCTGTCCATCGGTCTATGTATGGAAAGCAATGCTCCTCTTCAACTTGGTGTCCATCATTCTCCACAAGTTTGTCCAAAAATATCCAAGGAATTGAGTATCCCAAGGATGTGGGTAACCCAAAGTGAACCCAAACATATTGAAAGAAGAGATTAGTAGTCTACTCAACAATGATATTCTTTTTTTATGGAATCAAGATAGACATCTTGCTGAACCTATCCACTACAACAAACAAATAGTCATGATCCCTTTTCTACATTGGTAAACCCCCTACAAAATCCATGGAGATACTCTCCCATGGATGGGATGGAACATGAAGTGGTGAGTATAGACCCAATTTTCCATTAGTGGGCTTACAAGTAGAACACATCACACAACCCTTTACATATTTAGTTACAATTTCTTTCATCTGAGGCTAGTAAAAAAACCTTTGCAGATGAGCCATAGTTTTTCCTACCCCAAAATGCCCAGACACAAGAGAAGTGTGATATTTTCATATTACATGGACTCTTTCACTTGTAGGTGTACAAAGATTTCCATGATGGTAGAGTATTTTTCCCTGCAGACAATAGTTCTCTACCTATGGACCATGGGTTAGATTCTCAAATAACTCTTTAAAATATTCATCAACAACATATTGTTCCACATAGCTATCATGAGATAAAGAAGCATTCTTCAAAATAATAGAAGCAACAATAGGAGGTCTATAAATCATATCAACTACCTTGTTACTTGTACCCTTTTTGTATTTGATCACCAAATGAAACTGTTGAAGAAAACCCATCCACCTGTAATGTCGAGAATGTTTCAGCTTGGTTTGTGCTTGGAAATACTGTAAGGGTTGGTGATTTGTATGTATGATTGTTTCCTTCCCTAACAAGTAGTGCTTCCATTTCTTTACACTTTGAACTAATGTATACAAAGCTTTATCATATGTAGGATAGTTAACAACATCTTGGTTAAAAGTTTCAGATTGGTAATAAACAGGCTTACGATATTGCATCAATACTGCACCCATGGCATATCCGTTGGCATCTGTCTCGATCTCAAAATGTTGTTGAAGATTTGACAGTGATAATACTGGCGTGGTACTGATCTTTTCCTTCAAAGTGTCGAAGGACTTTTGTTGCTTTCCTCCCCACTAAAAAGTGTTCTTCACATTGGTTAAGGCATGCAAAGGAGCTGTAATAAATGAGAAGTTTGAAATGAATCTCCTCCAGTACTGGACTACAACTAAGAATATTCGTACTTCGGTTACTTTTTTGGGCTCAGGCCAATTTACAATTACATCAATCTTGGAAGGATCAATTTTCAATTGTCATTCTCCTACAATATGACCTAAGTACACAAGTGCAGTCTTGCCAAATTCAAATTTGGACAATTTTACATACAAATTTTCCCTTTGCAAAGTATCTAATACTTGTTTTACATGCCTTACATGTTCATCCCAAGTCCTACTAAATATAAGAATGTCATCTAAATATACAATTGCAAAATCATCTAGAAATGGTCTGAATACATCATTCATCACACATATGAAGGTTATCAGAGCATTACAAAGCCCAAACAACATAACTAACCACTCAAACAATCCCTGTTTGGTTTTAAAGGAAGTTTTCCATGCATCCTGTTCTGCAACCCTGATATGATGGTATCCATTGTGCAAATCCAACTTAGTGAAATAAACAACATTCTTTAATTGATCAAGTAAATCATCTATATCAGGAAGAGGGTCTCGGTTTTTCACCGTGATTTTGTTTAAGGATCGATAATCAACACACATTCACCATGTTCCATCCTTCTTTGGCACCATCACGATCAGAGAACCACAAGGAGATGAACTAGGCCTGATGACCCCTTGATCCAATAAGTCTTGTACCTGCTTCTTGATCTCTATCATCTCTACAACTAGCATCTTGTACATGCGCACATTAGGAAGAGGAGAATCTTGCTGAAGATGTATTTCATGTTGGATTTCCCTCTTAGGAGGTAATCCATCTGGTTCCTGAAAAATGTCATCATACTTAGAACAATATCAATTAATTCTTTCTTATGGGAAGGATCACATCCTTGGCAGGTGTCGGATGTTCCGACATCCTTTTCCCTTACGACCATGAGTACATATCTCTTATTAGTGTTTATGAGTCTCTTCATTTGTCCTGCACTAACAAGTGTTGTGTTTACCTTCATGTTGTGGGCATTAACAATATATTACACTCCCCCTTTAGTAAGATGATATTTTTTTGTCACGACGAAAGAAGACTTCTTTTCTGTCATAAAGATAAGAACTCCCTAGAACTATGCCACATATATCAAGTGATACAACATCCAAATCCACTTCATCAATCAACTTTGAAGCAATAACCAATCTGACCCTACACTGCTTGGTGACATTAAGTTTCACTTTATGACATACCCAGCCAAAAGGATAAGGCTTTGGATGTGGTTTAGTTTCAAGACCCATTTTTTTGACAAGTGCTTCAGATATCAAGTTTACTTGGGAACCTAGATCAAATAATGTATCTATCTTAGTGTGCTTAGATACAACTCTTATGTGAAATAATTCATTCCTCTTTCTTTCATCATCATGAGATTCATTATTGGAATTTGAATTAGCATGAAGGGAATATTTACCTTGTACGCCAACCACTGTGATGTTTTCTTCGTCTCCTGAATCGGAACCAAGATCTTGNCTCTTATGTGAAATAATTCATTCCTCTTTCTTTCATCATCATGAGATTCATTATTGGAATTTGAATTAGCATGAAGGGAATCTTTACCTTGTACTCCAACCGTTATGATCTTTTCTTTGTCTCCCGAATTGGAACCAAGATCTTGTTGCACTGTAGCAACGATCTTTGTCTTCCCCTTTCCACCGGATTGTTTTGGTCTTTTCTCCGGATGTAATTTCCAACAGTGTTCATCATCATGACCATTCTTCTTGCAATGAGTGCAATATGAATTTCTTTCTTCCCTCTTTACAGTGGTGGTCTTTTTGTCCTTCCTTTTAAAATTTTTAAACTGCTTATGTGGGAAATTGGAAGGTTTCTTTGTGGGATATTCTTGAACATGCTTTCCCCTGTTCTGAAGGTGAGTGGCTTGCACACAAACTTCATCAAGACTGGTGGGGTAAAACAATAGTAAAGTATGACAAATATAACTGTGAAGTGCGCCAATATACTTCATTAAAGTTTCATAAGAATCTAAAGGAATGTTTAATGAAAGAGCTTTCTTCCTAAATTCTTCCTTGAAACTTTGTACAGTTTGACCTTTAATTTGTATTAAATTTTTCCATTCCATCATTATTGCTTCCTTATTGCTGATTTAAATTCTGACCACGAGGAAAGAATATTACCACACTTACTTATGTCCTGAAGTTTTCTCTCCCACCATATGAGAGCAATGCCTTCCAACTGAAGAGAGGCCAATTGCACTTTGATTTCCTCTTCATCAATTTGTTGAACAGGACAATATACTTCAACCTTTCAGATCCAATTATCTATCTTTTCAGGATTAGAATCTCCATTAAACATAGGTAAATCAAATTTTACATCAAGCTTTAATAACGTTTTCTTAAAAAACGTTTTATGGCTAGAATGATGAGAATTATCATAGGAAGAAGAGCCAGAACTCTATGGTGAACATGGAGGCTTAGGTGGGACTCCTCCAGCCTCTTGATTCACTAAAGCATTATCATCTTCTTCTAGTTCCTTTTTCTTCCATTTCTTCTTCATCCTCTTCTCGTAGTCTCCATACATTCACTCAACCATTTATGACATGAGATAGGAGACCATATGGAAGTTTTTCTCACGTTCATCACACTTGTCCTCTTTGGCCATTTTCTTCATTCGGAATGCACGACCAACTTCTGGGTTGAAAGTCTTAAGTGTTCCTTCACCCTGTTTATTCTTGGCCCTAGTAAGCATTCACACTCAACAATTCAAGTCAAAGATGATTTCTCTGATACCAAAATGATCCAGGATCTTTTCATCGATGTGACTTATTATGAAATTCTATTAAATGAGCATAAAATGAAGTGAAACATAAAGAAGGAAAAACTCAATAATGAAGAGACATATGCATAATATATGAACACAAAAAATTGATAACGGAGTTCATCCCTGGTGGACTATGTCTCTGGGTCCTGCTCTCAAATGAGTAGGCCTTTTTATTAACTCAACAAAATAATTTGTCAAAATACATAAGTATACCTCATTATGGAGTTAAGCTGCAAAATCTTTGCTCAAATCAGAAAAAAAATAACACCACTGAATTCATGGCGTCGAATTACCCAAAAATGACTGTCTCCACACCTCAATCTAAGTCTGGCACTTTAAGGCCCATGAGAAATTTCATCTTAGTTTGCGTTCTTACAGTCTACATTAATGATTGTCCTTCTGCATCATTTTCCATGCCCTGGTACGGCCTGTCACACGCCCTGGTTGTTGATACTGAGAGGGGGGTGAATTAGTATCAAGTACAATTTAAACACTTTTTCAACTTATACTTAAACCATTCAATTGTATCCAATGATCAATGAACAATAGTATAAGAGTTACACCAATACACCACAATACACCATGCACAAGATATGAGAAATAATCAATAGTTATTTTTCAAGGGAAGTAATGACTTCCAAAGGTAGCTACAACTTCCAAATGTAAAGGGAGGGATAAACCTCCAAGAGGAATATGCAATACTCCAATATCAAGAGAGAGTTGAACTCTCCATCCTTTCCCCTTCCTTCCACCCAAGAATATATGAGAGATAATAAAAATTCACATTAAATCATCACCATCAACCAACCATCACATAGAACCTGATAATGCTTCCTGAGACTTCTTCAATTTATGCAATTCTTCAATTCTTGGAATACTCTAATCCTGTAGATAACTGAGTAAACTACAGTCCGTACTCTTTCCAATTCAATTTGTCCCACTTCATTTGGATTCTCTATGAATAATTTATGACTGTTTTACCCGGAACACCAATTTATTGCCTAGCTTCAGGATTGGTCAAAAACCCTATCTTCCACATAGTGTATCTCCATAATTATAGCGAATCAAGAGCTGAAAATTTTACCACAGGTACCTTGATATGTCTTCTCAATACCATATCAATTTCACTATCTAAATCGTTCTAGAAAAAACGTTATAGCGAAAATGGTAAGATGACCTAAAAATAACATACCTTATAACACATCACCAAAAGACTTCATCCTCCCTTGAAATCCGACCTTCTTTACTTCTGATTTCCTCTGAAATTCGACTTGTGTATCAAATGAATGTATAATGATATTTATTTATACCATTTATGTCACTTCATTTTAACATTAGGGCCGACCTAACACTTTCT
>SNQJ01S0094275.1:0-14717 GCA_010110895.2 Picea sitchensis
AAGAAATGGAGGCATTACTTGATCCCAAAAGAATTTGTTTTGTACAGTGATAACCACGCATTACAGTTTGTGACTCAACAGGAGAAGTTGAATCAGAAACATGCCAAATGGGTAGAGTATATGTAGAATTTCACATTTGTGATTAAACATATTTTGGGTACTGCTAACAAAGTGGTTGATTCTTTGAGAAGGAAATGTTTGTTGTTGCAGGAGTTCCGAGTCAAAACATTGGGTTTTGAAAATCTCAGGGACATGTACGCAGGTGATGCAGATTTTGCGGAAGCGTATGAAGTGGCTGAGAATCCAGTTCTCAGATATAGAAGTCCTTGGATAGACTACATGATCCAGGAAGGATTGTTGTTCAAAGGCAATCAACTGTGTATTCCAAAATGCTCCATGAGGGAGAACTTGTTGAAGGAGAAACACAGTGGTGGATTAGCAGAACACTTTGGCCATGACAAAACATTCGCGAAGCTGAATGAGTCATATTTTTGGCCGAGAATGCGAGCAGATGTCAAGCGATTTGTAGACAGATGTAGAGTTTTCCAGCATTCGAAAGGAAGGAAGCAGAATGCAGGGTTTTATCAACCATTGCCCATACCAGAGAGGCCGTGGGAGGCGATAAGCATGGATTTTGTATTGGGGTTGTTGAGGACACAAAGAGGTGTTGATTCAGTCTTTGTGGTATTGGATAGGTTTTCTAAAATGGCACACTTCATTCCATGCCAGAAGACCAGTGATGCGACGCACATCGCAAATCTGTTCTTCAAGGAGATCATTCGACTTCATGGGTTGCCGAAAAGTATAGTTTCGGACAGAGACACCAAATTCATAGTGCATTTTTGGAGGACCTTATGGAAGAAGCTAGGAAATAACTTGGTGTTTAGTTCTTCATATCATCCTCAGACGGATGGATAGACGAAAGTGGTCAACATGAGTCTGGGAGACTTTCTAAGAAGCTTGGTGACAGAGCACCACAGCAGTTGGGACAACATATTACCACAGGCAGAGTTTGCATACAATGACTCAGTGAACAGAAGCATAGGTAAAAGTCCATTTCAGGTTATGTATGGGATGTAGCCGAAAGGATTTTCTGAATTGAGGGATTCAGAACAGACTGCTACTAGCAATGCTAGTGCAGAAGAATTCGCTAAAGCAATGAAGGAACTTCACAGCCAGGTGAAGCAACGACTGCAAAAATCAAGCCAGGAGTACAAGCACAGAGCAGATCAGCATCGGAGACAACTTCAGTTTGGAGTTGGTGATCTAGTTCTGGCACACTTGAGGAAAGAAAGGTTCCCGAGAGGAAGATACAATAAGCTAAAGATGAATAAAATCGGGCCATGTAAGGTCTTGAGAAAATTTGGAGAAAATGCTTATGAGATTGAGTTACCCGATGGGATCGGAATATCTCCGATATTCAATGTCACAGATTTATACCCATATAGAGCTGGAGAAATAGAGACTAGAACTGAACAGCCAGCGATCCAATGGATAAAACAATTTCCAGTTGCAGAGAAGCCATAGATGGAGTGCATACTGGACAAGAGAGCGGGTAAGAAGACCAGGAGAAAAGAATACTATGAGTATCTGGTCAAATGGAAGAGCCATCCAGTTGAAGATGCCAACTGGGAGACTGAAGGGGAGATACAGAAGCATGGATATACCATGCAGGAGCTCATGGACAGGAGCCCATGAAATTTTTCAAGCGAGGGAGTATGATGTAGGAGCATCACCAACACATCAAGTGAGCCAGTGCAGAAGTGGAGGACACCTGGACAAACCAGCACAAATTTTGAAAACACTTTGGGATTGTTGCACAAATATTAAATGAATTCATTTAAGAAGAGGCACCTTTGTATATTGTAATGGACCTTGAGCGGATAGTTCTCGCCCTTTAGTAGATAGACGACATTTAAAATAGTTAATGCAGGTAGATAGGATTTTAATTCTAAATTTGATAGCTTTAGAGCACAAGAGGGAAATGGGATATAGACACCCTCCTTTGTACATTGTAACATAATTGAATTGAGAAGAAGCAGAAGAGCATGCAGAGAATTGTATGAAGAACACCCATGTACAGATATTTGAATTAATAGAAGAAAGCTTTGATTCAAATTCATGGTTTTGTGTTGTTTCTCTGTGTATTGATGTTATGCTCATGAATGTTTGCTTCCAGTTATACATTTGCTTTTATGTGTTGTGTATATGATTTCATGTATGAATTGAATTCTGATAGGAAGAAGGAATAATTTTCAATTGTTTCTCTATTTGAGCCAGAGAGTTCCTGCAAGGAGTGCAGTCGAATTGTCCGTAAGGAGTGCATTGACAGAAGGTTTCAATTAGAGATAGCTTTTGTTCTCATTTCCTCAAAGGTGCAGTTGGGCACAGGAGCCGTGCAAGGAGTGCGCAGGCTGGTTAAATGTCTCAGGGTTGCGAACCTGAGTAAAGCTTTGAAAGACTGCTGCTGCAGGAGTGCGCAGAGTCGAAGAACTTCAACACTTAGACGGTTGTTGAAAGTTTTCCGCAAGGAGTGCGTGCAGGAGGCTTTATGGAGGACTTGAGAGTCATAAGGAAGCTCAGGAGGTATAGAACCCTGAGTAGTCACCAAGGGAATCACATACAAGTCGTTCCTGGAAGGCTTGCAAGGAGAGTTGCAGGTTTGCAAGCAAGAAGACAAGTTCTATGGAAGAACCCGTCGTCTTTTCGTGGATTGTATAAGGAAGAATGGATGGTCGAAATCCTCTGAGAAGATTTTGCAAAGTTTCGAGGACCATTAGATCTTGCGGAGGTGCAAGGAGGTTACAGCGAGAACGTCAGGAGGTTTGAAGCTCAGGAGGAGTGGAGTCGTTGATCAGGACCACGAGGGTCATTGGATCCATTCGCATATCCTGGATCGGGGTTTCGTGAGTCGAAGCTCCGAATCATTTCAACTAGAATTGCGATATCGCGATCCATGATATCCCGACAGATCAGAACCGTCCATCAGCAAGGACACGTGTTAGGAGATCCTAGAAGGTCGGGGTTCGGAGCATCGGAGATTTCGGAGGTAGGAAACTCTTGTAGCTTGGAATCACGAAACGCGATATCTTGATGGGAAAAGGATAGTGGGACCACAGGAGTCAGTGGAGGACAGGTGGCGCGAGTCATCGAAGTTCAGGGAAAGTAAAGTCTCGAACCCTTGGGTATTAGGATTCACGATTCTGCAAAATCCGATATCCCGATAGGAGTGACGGGAAGTGGAAAGCTCAACTCGCACGTGCGACGGAGTTTCGTCACGTCGGGCATCGAGAGTCAGTAAATCAAAGTGCTCGATATCGTGAGTAGCGAAACCATGATAAGATAAGTCTCGATAAATACGGGAAGAGGTTAGCGTTGACTGAGGCATTGGATCTCGGGGATTCGAGAGCCCAGTGCTCAACATTTGGACTCGTGAAGTCGCGAGTTCCGATTCCCCGACAGGCAAAGAAGGGGAATCACGTGGAGAGAACTGTGGGTGTAGATTTCCCGATAGGGAAATAGAAGGACATTCTAGTTCTTCGGGCCGAAAGGAAGTGAAGATCCTGTGAGAGGGCGTTCCTGCAGGTGCGGCTGCGTCATTTTAGCGTTCAGGAGTTTGTTTAATTCCTTCTTGACCGTTGGTTCGAGTTTTGGGTGCATCTTCCTTAACTTTTGTTGAAAAGGTTGGGTCTGAGGTTTCATGGGAATAATGTGTTGTATGATGTTAGGATCAAAGGTTTTTAGGTCGTTGTACATCCAGGCAAAAACATATTTGAATTCCTTAAACAATTTAATAAATGCTACCTTTTCTTGCTCAGAACACCCCAACCCTAAATTGATGCACTGTGGGTTATCTTTAGTTCCCAAATTTACTTTTTCATGTGTCAAAGAGGAACTATTCATTTTACATTTCACTGATTTTCTGAACTTATCATGAAGATCATAAAAAATTTCTAACCTAACCACAGATTTCGGGATAGAGTTTACCATGTCTGATGCAGATTTTGGGGATCTCGGATCTGGTATTACCGTAAAGTCATGAAGATTTTTGTCATGGGTACCTTCGTCGATCACTGTGCCCTGGAAGGTTTCTTCCATATGTAGAAAAATTATGATCTATTGATCGTCATCGAAGACTCTCCAATTCGTGATGTTTTCTGGGATGGACGGTCTGAACAATAGTTCGACGAAAATGCATTCAGAGATAGGCTTTCTGTAGGAAAAAGTTTTGAAGTGACTTTAGCTAACAAATCAGCTTCAGAATTATTCAATCTAGGAATAGAATTTATGTTAAATGCAGAAAACTTGTTCATCAAATTCCATACCTCAGTTTGATAGCTTTTAAGGTGCGAAGATAAACAGTGGATAGAATTTTTTACCTGTCTAACCACTATTTCTGAATCACCAAAAACAGTCAAATTATGAATGTTTAAATCTAGTGATTTTCTGAGACCTTGCAAGAGTGCCTCATATTCAGTCATGTTGTTTGTACATTTGAATTCTAACCGACAAGTAATCAAAGTCTTGTTACCTASTGGATCGATGAGCACGCACCCTGCACCAGCTCCTTCCTTAGATTTTGACCCATCGAAGTAAAGAKACCATATTTTATTTTTGTCAGATGCATGTGACCACTGAGAGAAGGYTGTTGACTATGTGCATGTCATAATTTCAGATTGTTGTTTTGGGTCAGTGATGGTAGAAGTTTCGACCATAAAATTGCCGAAAAAAGTGTCCATCCCCTGTATTTCAGGCGAATTGGCAAAAGGAGTGAATGGTTCATTGTGATCATTTAAATCAGTTACCGTGAACTTAAGACAACATTCATGATTTACCTTGATTCTATCAGGCTTTCCATTCTCGGGCAGCCACAAGTGAGACCAATCCGTTGCAAAATAGCCATGTAATTATTCTGACCAATCTCTACTTAAAAGCAAACCATATACTTCTGGGATATCTACAACAATGATAGCAATCACATAATGGACTTTAGGATTAGATGACAATCTTATAAGCACATTTTTTAATTCACCCATCACTTTAACACTAGTTCGATCAAGATGGATAATTTTCAAGCTAGACGGTTGAACTTCGGAATTAATCTTTTGACAGACAGACCAAGGAATTACGTTAGATGATGCACCTAAATCTACCATACAGTTATGTACATTCCTATTGAAAATTTCAAAGGTCAACAAAAATGGAGGGACATTTCTGCAAGTATTAACAGTAGAAGTTTGTTGTTTTTTAATCGCAGCCTCTGAAACTGGTTTATCTACATTTGTTACACTATTTACAGTAAGGTCTCTTTTATCATGATGCTCGGATGTAATTTTGGCGAAGGCCTTCTGAGGAATTTTGGGGTTGTTTTGAACACCTTTTTTTCTATTCGAATTGCTATTTTTGTTGTTCTCCGCAATATTCTGCAACATCTTTTGCAAAAGAAAAGGGAACTTTAATAATTCGTAAACAGAAATGTTAGCCCTAATCTTTTTTAGATCTTCAATCAAATCATAATCTAAACTTGGGTTTGCTGAATTTTGTTTAGTCTCAATTGATTTAGACTATTTTGGAGGCACAGTAGTCGCAATTTCAGAAGAAGGCTTATTTGTTGTCTTGCTCCTGGTATTGTAAGGATGCACTATTTCGAAATTAGCTTGAAAAATGTTATCTAAAAAATGTCTGAAAATGTTCAGAGAGGATTCATCTTCTTCTACTGTCTCTTGTTCAGCTACTTCTTCTGGAATCTCGGGAGGAATCAAGTTATCATGTGCTTCTAGGATCATTTGAATAGCAAATTGTAGGCTTTCTAGATTTAGACCTTCAGACTTTGAGTTAGGTCGGTTTGTGGGAAAAGGCTTCCTAAAAGGGGGTTTGTAAGGCCCTTTGCTAGAAGAAGCCTCTTCATCCAATCTTTTCAAATCTATAACTTGATTGGATAACTTCTGAATGACTTTCTGTAAGTTTTCTAGATCCGAACTTTCTGGTTGAGCTTTGTTTTGGGGAGGTCTAGGAAGAATTTCGATTTTCTTCTTGGACAATGAACTGGCCTCTATCTCGTTGCTGGTATTGTATTTTAAGCTGAGAATATCTTTCTCGATTTGACTCGCCTCTTTGAAGGCTTCTAACAGTGTGGATTTCTTGGACCTCTTTACCCAAATGGCTATGTTTTGATGTAAGGCTTTTGTGTAGTATGTGATAATAAGATTTTCGGCAGGCATCGAATCCGTGGGGATTCTGTTCTTTAGTGTCAGGAACCTTTGATTAAAGTATTTTATCTTTTATTTGGGGTTCATTTTTAAACTAGAAATCTCCATGACTAAAACTTTAGGAGACTTGTCATCTCCAAACTTCTCAAGAAAACAGGACTCAAATTTATCCCATGAAACGATGGTGTGGGGATGTTGGGCAAAGTACTAGGTAGAGGCATTTCCTTCAAAGGTGTAGGGAAACAATCTGCACACTACGTCTTTGTGCTCAACACTATGGAGCTTAATGGCTAGCATAAAATTTTTGATGTGATCTTTAACGATCTTCTTGGAGTCTGGGTCAAATTTAGGGAGCCATTTCTCCAGGTGTTTAGGTAAAGGATGTTGGGGCCTAGGTATGGCCACTTCATCTTGGTTGAGCCAGGGTCTGGCAGGATAGTTCAGATTGGCCATAGGTGTGGGTGGTGTCGAAGGCTAAGATGAGGAACTGGCTTCGTCTGAGGATTCTTCTCCAGAAGAAGAAGGAGATGAAGGGGGTGGTGATGGTGGAATACCAGATCCTCCTGCTATAGAAGTGAGGATATTATCTGGATTCGTAGGGTTTAAGGTAAGATTAGTAGCTGTGAGTTTCTCTCTGATATCAGATAAATATAATGGTTGGTTCAAAGGTCGACTTGGTTGTCTGATATGGTCTAAGGCACTATGCGTTCTTATGAGGGATTGATGAACAATCTCTTGTATGTCACCATCTGGGGGATTTGGAGTTACTGGGTCAACTATGATCTGTAGATCATCGGTTGATGTGGTTGTTGTTTGAGGGACAATGTTGTCGTCTGAACGACTTCTAATTACTATAGGTGAGCAGGTAGGTGGGGTAGGAGTCTTGCGACCTCCTCGTGCCATTAATAGTTTTCAGGCCCTCCTTCTAGCGCCATTTGTTGACAGGAGAAATTGACCACTCATCAACTGGAGGAATCAATCCGGTCCAGGGTTGTCTAATTAACCCAAGCCGTTTGGATTAATTCACTCCGACGGGTTTAGCGGCTCCGTTGGCCTGTCTAAGTCCTAAAGAAAGTGAAAAATAACTAAAGGAAAAACAATAACCTAATAAATAACAAAAATCTATAAGTACATTTAAATATATATATCTTCAATTTGTTTAACTGAAATTATAATCAATAACTTTATATACAATCTATATAAAACACGAGTTTTAATCTAAACTCGTAAAAATAAAATGTAGATTGATTACTTTTAGCAATAATAATAAAGCAAGTGAAAACACTATGTAATTTTTTGGGGGGGTTTGTTTTCTTAAATGTATACACTCGTGACATCACACATTAAACTTCCTAATTGAACAAAAGATAATAGAAAATAGAAAATGTTTTATATAGAGAAAACTTCTATATTCAGGGAACTAGCGAAATCAAATAACAGGCTAACCTGTTATTGCATCCAATGTCTATTCGATGTTGAACATCCAGCCACCTTTATCTGATGAAGTAAACCTGCTACAGATATTGAGATTACCCTTAATAAATGAGGAACAATAATGTTGGAGATTGGATAATAGAACATATAATAGATGCAGTCACAGTAATCTTATAATTTGCAAGTAACTACGATGAAATAATTCTCCCTGTAAGAACTTGCATGTAAATATTCAACTGAAATTAAAGATAAATTTCCTAATTTAAATTGAATAAAGGATCATTGTGTGTTATATCTGAGACACGAGATATGGGAAGTATGTGAAAAGGAATATCTCAAATAACAATAAATCATGCAGACGAAAGGCTATCATCATCTATCATCGTATTGAGATAAGCAGAACTTTAAATTAAAACATGATACAAAAAGATAAAGCTGTAATGTATTCTGTGTCATTCAAGTCTGTGTATAAATATCCATACTCTCGCCCCAGGTCGAAATGATCAAATGTTTACAAAATGATATGTTTATATAAGTTTCAGGAAACATAATTTTTCCCTATTGATAAGATCAATTTTGTTTCAAAAATATGGGGGATGCAACCACCCTGATTTCACTAGATATCAAAACATTATTAACAGTCTAATTCTGTTTACTCAAAATACAAAATTGATATGGCTGGGAGACCTAAAAAGTGTCTCATATCATCTTTGAAATCATAGGCTCCTTAATCATCTTGAAAACAAGTGAAAATAAGAAGATCTCAGATATGTTTTCAATTATCAAATCAAACAATTCAAATTTTCTTAACTGGCTAAAGAATCTTGCGATTCTGTAGCTAGTTATAATAGCAAATGCAATCATATTTTATTAAATAAACAAAACAGACTAATCTTAATAAGAAAAATATTTTTTTCAATCAAATCGAATATCCTAACTTAAGAGTGACATAATCATGCTAAAAATTAAAAATATCATACATCAAATCATGAAATCAAAACGTATCAAGAAATTTTGGAATTAACGATAGTTGTTGCTGCCTGTACGTTTTTTAAAATGACACGGCCTGTAGTTTTCAAGTGTTTCTCCTTCCCTTGGATAATGGATTCAAGTCTGTTGTTTTCATTTGTCAACATATCAACTTGGTCTCTTAAAGACTTGAGTCGTGACTGTAGCAGTGGAACATCGGTATAGTACCTGTCGATCCATGATCGACACACATCACATTGTGACTGTAAGGAATTTTCATTAGCACGAACAAAATTATGGGTCGGAGAATCCTCCATGCGAATGGTAGACTTGTCACAGAGCTGGACACCAGGAAATTTTGGGTTGTCCTTTAGACAAGGAGGCAGATTATTAACATAGTCATAGGGTTGGTCAGGGTATAGCCCGAATGACATGGGGTCCTCTTCAGCCAGGAATATGTCAATTTTTGAGCCTGAATCTTCGCTCACTTCAATCGTGTTGATTGTCTCTGCATGGTTTTTTTTTTATTTCGAACACATCGAGAAATTAAATGACCATCTCTTTTTTTCTTGAAATTGACATCAACACTACCTTTTAGCTTCTTTCCTGTAGGTTTCTTAACAATTTTAGTGCAATCCTTTGGATGTGTAACCGGTTGATCGTCCTATTGAATGACATTAGGGTAGCTCGAGGGTTCATTATTAGGGGAAAAATCATAGGCCCGGAGCGGTGGAGAAGAGACCGTAGGGTTCACAAGGGTTTCCACAATGACCAACTTATCTACATGTCCCAACTCATGGTTACCAAACCATTTCGTGTAATGAATGCATCCCAAAAATCATTTTGTGACTGTAACTGGTGCATGAGGATGATTTTAATGAGGCCATGATGAAATAAACTTGAATCTGACCTCTGTTTTCTAAACCGTTTACCCATTTTATACAGACTTCTGAGCAGGTAGTAAGGCATATTCAATAGAAAACCAATAAAACTCATAAGCAGGCGTAGATGATATAGGAAAACAAGTCTGAATCATCCCTCACATGTGATGAATTGCTTCACTACAGCAAGTAAATCATGCCACCTAGGTTTCAAAAACGAAATTGGCATACCTCGATCACAGCTGGTTATTTTTCGTGAGGTAAACACTAAAGTCCAAGGGACCTCCTCCACTTTTGCATTCTCGAACCATTTCTGACCAACTGCTGGCAATCTCGTGGCTTGGCTTAAGAACTCTTCTGTTACTTCCAATTGCACATCGTTGATCTTTTCCCTACAGCCATCAAAGGTTAAGGCAAACTCTTGGGCGACCTGAAGGTTAAAACCCTAAAAAATTTTGATGAACAAATGCCAACCATTCCTTTCCAAATCTTCCCTAGCATTATCATATGAAAGTATCATATGAAAGCAGGGTTTGGATGTCGTTCAGTTTGACCCTTGCCACTAGAGCCATGCTGCACAGACGGGTAATTAACACAGAACACACAGTTAGGGTTTGGAAAAACACCACAGATCCATAGCCCCAAGCCTTATCAATACATGATGTGATAATTCAAAAGGTGGGCAAAGTGTTTATCACAATGCGTGTGAGAAAATTCGTGAAGCCCGAGACCATGCTAAGGAGTAATGGCATGTTGTACATCATATGCCACCTTGGCATTGGGTACTTGCCGGGACCAAAAAAACATAGTGCGCGCATCAAAGTTTGATTGCAAAGTTAGGTAGGTTTACAAAATCGAAAAGTTCAAAGGTTTCATGAAAGAAATATAATCAAACATCTTTGGTTCGTATAACCACAAATATCTTAGGCATGCTCAGAATCGAAAGGATCATAAACAAGGAGAGCAACATGCTCATAGCAAGAAACCATAATCCTGTAATAAACCACATGCTTTTAATGAAATTTTAGGACATAATAGTAATGATAGTTGCAAGTTTTCATGCTTCCAGTCATGAAAATGAAGCACGAATAGATGATAGATAAAATGCGACGATTTACAACTGTCGTTTAGAGAAATGCTTACGAAGAGTAATAAAATTTCATAGACCCTGTGTATGCATCTTATAAAAATAATAATCACATAATCACTGCCAACAGCCCCCCAATAGACCATGGATGGGTTTATGTAATTCTTGGGAATCAAGAACCTCATGGCCTTCCCCCAATAAGTTCACATAACTGATTTATCCCATTACACAAAATAGGTAATTAAAAAATGAAATAAACACTTATCCCCTCAAGCCCCCTCTCTTGTGGAAACATAGCCCCCTATAACTCTAGTCCTTGTCNAAAATGCGACGATTTACAACTGTCGTTTAGAGAAATGCTTACGAAGAGTAATAAAATTTCATAGACCCTGTGTATGCATCTTATAAAAATAATAATCACATAATCACTGCCAACAGCCCCCCAATAGACCAGGGATGGGTTTATGTAATTCTTGGGAATCAAGAACCTCATGGCCTTCCCCCAATAAGTTCACATAACTGATTTATCCCATTACACAAAATAGGTAATTAAAAAATGAAATAAACACTTATCCCCTCAAGCCCCCTCTCTTGTGGAAACATAGCCCCCTATAACTCTAGTCCTTGTCCATCTAGCAGCCGGTGATGTATTTATTATTAATAATGATTGAAACATTAAATTTCTTAGGAACACTAGCCTCTGTTAATTGTATTGGTTGGGCACTCTGGACTTTTAGCAGTTAACAAATACATGATTTAATATGGGGCTCAAAACTCGGGGTGTTACATCTGCTCCCCCTTATTTTGGCATTGTCCGTAGTGTATATACAAAACATGAATCAAATTTCCAAAATTTATTCAAAAAGTTTTGGGTACTTTGTCCGCATGGCATATTCATGCTCCTAGGTAGCATCTTCAGGACCGTAGCAGGTCCACTAAAATTTTACCAGCTCTATAGCTCGATTCTAAAGCATTTTGACTTTTCTATCCAATATTTGCACTGGCTGAACCTAAAAGTATCTCTATGTCTCTACCTGAATTAGATGCCAATCAATAACATGGTATGTATCATGTACATATTTCTTTAGCAAAGAGACATGAAATACATTATGCACATTCATGGAAGAAGACAATGCAATCATGTATGCAACTGGCCCTATTATGTCCAATATCTCAAATGGACCACAAAATCTGGCTGCCAGCTGCCAGCTTTGTATAACTATCCAAGTTCAAAGAGCTCTTGTTGGGATTTACTTTCAAAATCGCATGCTCCCCCACTTTAAATTATCTAGTTGTCCTATTCTTATCTGCATAAACTTTTTGTCTATCCTAAGCTGCCTTTAAATTTTGATTAATCTTAACCATATGTTCTTCCATATCCTTGAGCAAATCTGGCCCAAGTACCACTCTATCTACTGGGTTGTCCCAACTAAATATAGTATTACATTTCCTACCATACAAATCTTAAAATGGGCTCATTTTCAATGAAGCTTGATACCCATTATTATAGGAAAACTCAACCAAGTGCAAGTAATCTTCTCACTTAGATGGCTTATCCATCACATACATTCTCAACATGTCTTCAATTACTTGGTTGACCTTCTCTGTCTTCCCATCTGACTGTGTATGGTATGTCATGCTAAAGTTCAGATTTGTGCCAAATCCTTTGAATAATCCCTTCTAGAAATTTCAAGTAAACTTTGTGTCTTTGTCTGAGACAATTATCCTAGGTATCCCATGCAACTTAGCAATCTCTCTCATGTAAATTTCTACAATATTAGTTGATGTATGTGTTGTTTTTATAGGAAAAAAATGAGCATCCTTTGTCAATTTTTCAACCACTACCATAATTGAATCATGTTCTCTTGTTGTCCTGGGAAATTTAGTTATAAAGTAAATGGTTATCACTTCTCATTTCTTCTCTGGAATTGGTAATGGTTGTAGCAAACCCGATGCGTGCCTATGTTTAGCCTTCACTTTCTGACATTCCATACATCTGGCGATGTAATCAACAACATCCTTTTTCATTCCCAGCCAAAAGAACCAGATTCTTACTGCAGTAATTTTTTTCTGGTAATTGGGATGTCCAACATATGGAACATTATGCATTTCTTTTAATACCAAATTCCTATGTTCTTCGGAACTAGGAACACAAATTATATTTTTATGCATAAGTAATCCATCTTCCTTCATCTCATATTCTTTCATTTTTTTTTGTACATATCCTTCTTGTAATCTTTCCTTTACTTGTAGGTAATGTTGATCTGTAACAAAAAAATATAAAATTCTACTCTTCAAGTTTGATTGATGCATACTGACAGTTGTAGTATGCATGAGATGTATTCTTCTACTAAGTGCATCATCAACTTTATTTTATTTTTCTTTGATATGCTTGATATCAAAGTCGTATTCACTTAAAAATTCCATCCATCTTGTTTTTCTAGCATTCAAAGTTGTTTTTTCAAAAAGATACTTCAAACCATTGTGGTCTATCCTTAATTCAAATCTCTTTCCCATGAGATAATGCCTCCACATCTTCAATGCATGAACAATGGTAGCAAGCTCCAAGTCATGTGTGGCATAGTTCCTCTCATGATCCTTAAGAATTTTGGACTAATAATCGATGACATGTCCATTTTGAGTGAGGACTCCACCAAGCCCTTCCTTACATGGGTTTGTACATACCACAAAATTTTCATTTGGGTCAACAATCTTCAAAATAGGTGCACTAGTAAGTAATTCCTTCAACAAATTAAAGTTCTCTTCACATTCAGATGTCCATTCAAATTTAATTCCCTTCTTTGGTAAAGAAATGATGGGATGAACAATCTTAGAGAACCCTACTATGAATCTTCTATAGTAACCGACCAATCCTGTAAAAGATTTGACTTTTGAAACATTCCTGGGTGTTGTCCATCCTCTAATGACTTCAATCTTCTCTGGATCCACTGATATTCCTTGTTCTGAAATAATGTGTCCCAAGTAATGGATATGTTCTTGGTAAAAAAAGAACACTTACATAGCTTGGAATACAAATGATGTTCTCTCATCACTTGCAATAACATTCTTAGGTGATGTTCATGCTCCTCTTCAGACTTAGAAATGACAAGTATGTCATCCAAGAATAATATCTCTTAGAGATGGGTCTTGGAACTCCTTTCACAGTGATTTGTTTTCCATCTCCATCAAGACATGTAAATGTATTTCTATGACAATCTAAGACAACATGATTCTTTTCCAACCAATCCATTCCAATTAGAATATCATAGGACCCCAATGGTATGATATTTAGATCAACACTAGTATTCACACCACTAAGACTTATGGAACAACTTATCACCATATCATGGATTCTTTGTTGGATTACTGAGAGGGTGGTTGAATCAGTAATAGAGAAATTATAATCCTTTTTAACCAAATAATCTAGGTGTTATATCAATGTATAATTATCATCCAATAATGAGCAATGAACAAATGAACAATCATACACATACATAGTACACCAATTTTTTATGTGGAAACCCAAAGAAGGAGAAAACCACATAATGTTTTTTATTATATGTCTTGAAGAATTACATTCATTGGAAGCACCAACTACCTTTGTTTTCCAGTTGCAACTGGAAGGAGGCTCCAACCCCCTAGTTTCTCAGGATACAACCTAAGGGAAGCTCCAACTCCCCAATTCTTTGGCTACAACTAGTAGGAGGCTACAACCCCCTATGTTCTTAGGCTACAACTGGAAGGTGGCTACAACCACATGTCCTTCCCTCGTCCAACCGACCTGAAGTAGAAGTAGAAAGATGGAACCACTGTCACACTATCACTGTGAGATATACCACTGTAAACTTGTACCAATAAACCTGAACCATGCATCAACCTATACCTCAACCTGTAATCAACCTGTACCATAAACAAGTGCATCAACCATGCACCAACCTATACCAAACAACCTATAATCAACATGTACCATAAAAAATTGCATCCAACCATGTAAAAAGTATGTACCAATCATGTGTCAACTACTCATCAACTATGACTCATCAATATGTACCAACATCATCAACTATACACCTCATGTATGTGCCAACTCATCAACTACTTGTCTCAACCATGTACCCAACATGTACCTTAACCAAA
>SNQJ01S0094275.1:14727-39234 GCA_010110895.2 Picea sitchensis
TTCTCCCTCCTGTGTGTGTGAAGCACTAAGTCTCATGCACCTTGCTCTAATTAGACGATTGTTGATCCTTTGAACTGTGATCCGACGACCATTGCCACTCCTCCTCATGAGCTTCTGATTTCTTCTGACTTAGAAGATTTCTCAGTCTTCAAAGGTCTTGACCTTTTATCCTCCTACGAGCCTGACTCTTGGATCGCGTCAACACTTATGAAAGTGCTATCCCTTATGATATTGATCCTTAAAGGATTTTGACTTCACGTGCACTCCTTGTGTTCAGGGATTTCGATAACTCAATTCGAAGGATTTCTTGAAAAGAAATTGTTCTCACCCTCCTGGCGTTCCTCTGTTCTGGTTCTTCGATGCTTGGTCGCTTCTTGACGTTGTGCACTCCTTGCACCTGGTCTAGGTTTCATCTTCTCTCTCTTTGAACTCTTTTGATTCAATCTGAGACTCATTCGATACACTCCTTGTGTTCAAGATGCACACCTTGCATACGAGTTTTAGAAGAGAAGCAATTGAAACTTATCTAGTTTCTTCACAAACTCATACGATCAACTTCTCGAACTATTATACATGAACGAAAATGAACTAAATCACATACACAAAATGCAACATTCATTCCATCACACATTAAAACGAACACAGTCCAACATTTGGGACAATTCTATATGTTCTATTCATTCATGAAACAAATTACATAATATTGCAGTTCTCCACTGCATCTTTTTTTTCTACTTTATTCTTCTCTACTTTCTATCTCATCATGTCTTCTCTCTTGTCTATTACAATACAACAACAAACTATCTAAGGACTGGCTCCACGAGCTCTTGTCGTCCTGTCTACAACCTATCCTATCCAACTCTTAGTGGTTACCTACTTTTTCCTATTACAATAACTACCATTTATTTCCATATAAGAGTCAACGCATTATATCTTCAACTCCTTATAGTCCTTCACGACTTTACAAACACAACATATTTAAAAATGTTGTTTTCAAAAATATCTCAAAAAATCGATTTACTCCTAAGTTAATTGTTGATTTGAAACTTTGTCATGCTGAGATGTCATATCTTTGCCTCCACGCTTGTGTCTTTGACTTTGAAGGTGATGCTCCTGCATCACATACCAATCTAGCTTTGTTCCTTGTAACATGTCCATATTCATTCAATTTATTCCTCAAAACCCATTTTGTGTCGATCACATTCTTATTCTTTGGTATTGGAACCAATTCCCAAGTGTCATTTTTCTCTATTTGATCCAATTCTTCATCCATGGCCTTATTCCAAAATTCATCATTTTTGGCTTCTTCAAAATAGTTTGGTTCAATTGTAGATAAGAGTGCTAGATGTGTTTTTTATGGTGAATGGATTCTTCTTCTAGTCTTAACTCCTGCATCTTTGTTTCTGATAATCTGATCTGAAGGATGATTCTTCTGTACTCGTCTGCTAGGTGTCTTTGGAGACACTTGTTGAACTTTCTCTTATGCTTCTGTCGGATTCTCTTCATCTTCATATTCTACTTATTTTTCATCTTCTTATTCTTCTTCGAAAGGTTGTTCCATTGATTCATTTTATTCTTCCTTTGATTCTGGTCTGCCTGTTGTTTCTGAGCATTACTCTGTTTTGATTGTGAATTGTTGTATGCACTACCTATGTCCAAAATATATCTGTCAATTTGGAATCCATTAGCATTGTTCGAGCCATTTCCTGTATTGTCATGTTCTTTCTTTCAACAACTCCATTATGTTGAGGTGTCCTAGCAACGAAGAATTGCCTTTTTATTTTTGAATTCATTTCATTTTCAACAATTTCCTTGTAGATCTTAAAGTTTTCAAAAGCTTATGACTTATTCTTGAGAAAGAAAATTGTAGTCATTCTTGTATAATCATCAACTAATAAAATAAAGTAATTCTCACCTTTTAAACCCTTTGTTGTAGTTGGTCCAACTAGATCAGTGTGCACAATTTCTAGTGGTCTTGTCGTTGAATATTCCTTTGATTTGAATATGGTCTTTGTTTGTTTTCCTTGTTGACAATGCTTGCATAATGTGTTGGTTGGTTTCATGATCCGGGGCATCTCTCTGACTACTTTTCTTTTGATAAATTTGACAAGGATATCAAAATGTATGTGACCCATTCTTCTGTTCCATAGCCAAATTTCATCTTCCTTTCCTAGACAACACTTTTCATTTTCAATTTTACTTAACACATATATGTTGCTTGAAGTTCTTGCAGCTGTAGCAATTAATTTTTCTGAACCTTCTTTTCTTATCTCGCACTTTTGTGAATTGAAAGTAACTTTATGACCTTGGTCACACATTTGACTCACAATTAGAAGATTATGTTTCATATCTTCTACTAGTAGAACATTTTTTTCCTTTGTATTCTTGTTCCCAATTCTGACTGTGCCTTTTCCAATGATTTTAGTTGAATCATCATTTCCAAAGGAGACTGATCCATCTCTTTCCTTTCTTAATGTAAGAAACCTATCTCTATCACCTGTCATGTGTTTTGAATAGCCACTATCAACATACCAACCACGTTTCTTTTTCTTAGCTTGTAGAGTGAGTGTGCATTCTTCATTGCTATATTGATTCTGCTTTCTTATCCATTTCCTTTTCTGAGGTTCCTGTCTATGACTGTTGTTATTCTATTGCAGTTCTCTAGGAGGGACTGTCATTTTGCAATCTTTGGCCATGTGTCCAAATTTGTTACATTTGTAACATTCCACTTCAGTGCTCAAAGATTCAAACATGTTGTAACTTCTTCCCTGTGTTTCACTAGGCCTTCTTGGATAACCCTTTTGTGTATGACTTTCAAAATTGTTTATGTTCCTGTTGTTAGCTCTGCAATTTACAGGTTTATGTCCAAAATTATTACATGCATAACATAAACCAAAAATATATAGTTTGATACATGGGAGTTGAAGAACTTCTTAAAGGAATTGCACATATGAATCCTTCTTCTTCTTGATGCTTATCTGTCTGTTGTTGATTCTGAAATATGAATATTCACGATGGAGGAGTGTCCCTGTAATCTTCCTTGTATATCTTCCTATCCCCTTTGATTGTTTCTACATAGCTTTTTGGATATGTTTCTTGCTCTGTTGTTTTGGAGCTTCATCCCTTTTCTGTCTAATTGTATCCAAGTCTAGAATTGTTAAGATGAGATTTTTGATTGTTGATAATGTCATCCAAAACTTTTGAGATATTATGCATATTTTTCTTTTGAATACCCTTTCTTAATGTGACAATCTCTGCTTCCAAATTTCTAATGATCATGTATTTTTCTTCTAGCTATTCTTTGAGTGCTTCTTCAATTCTTTTATCTTCTTCTATTTGAACCTTCAAATTTGTGATCATTTGTTCTAGTTCTTGAGTGTCTTCTTTCTTGTCTAATTCTGCTTGCAGTTTCTTGTTTTTCTTCTTTTTTCTTCTGATAACTTCTATGGCACACATCAATTCTTCTTGGTAGTCAACTTCTGCCTCTTCAATTTCTTCTTTGACTTCCTCATATTATTCTTCGGAGTCTTTTTTACCAGAGTCTTCTACTGCCATGAATAGAACTTTTCTTGTCTCATTGTCACTGACTTCATCTTCGTCTAATGATGAGATGTCTTTTTTGGTGCATAAGCTTTTCTTGAAAACTTTTTGTGTAGTTCTTTTGCCTTTATATGTTTGTTTGTCTTTTGAGTAACCTTCATCATTTCTCTTTTTCTTATGAGGACATTTTTTAGAAAAATGAACAATACCATCACAACTAAAACAAATTAAAGGAAGCTTACCTCTATACCTACCGTTGGTTCCCTTGTTCATTCTTTTGATGAAGTTGGCCACTTCTTCATCATCTTCTGAGACGTCATTGTTGTTGCTATGTTCTTCTTGTTTCTTTTCCTTTTTCTTTGATCTTCTAGATTCTTTGAAGGTTGTTTCTTTTACATCTGGATTTTCTTGTTTAGTTTTCATTTCATATGATGTGAAGATTCCATGCAGTTCATCCATGCTTATTGAGTTTAGATCTGATCTTTCTTCTAGTTTTGATATCTTAGGGTCAAATCTCAAAGGAGGAGATCTTAGTGCCTTTTGAACAATTACAGATTCTTTGATTTCTTCTCCCAATCCTATGATTCCATTCACTGTTTCATCGACTCGTAAGAAGTAGGCTACAATATTCTCATCTTCCTTCATCTTTAGTTGTTCGAAATGACCTATGTAAGTTTGAAGCTTTGCTACTTTGACTTTTGAATCTCCTTCATAAATATTTCGAAGCTTATCCCAAATCTCTTTAGCGGATTTACAATTTGCAACTTTGGTGAATACCGTTTCACTGAGACCATTCAGAAGTGCATTTGTGGCTTTGGAATTATTCTGACCGAGTTTCACTGCTTTTTCATTTGTTGGTGGAACTGTTGGTGTTGTGTATCCATCTACAATTGATTGCCAAATTTCAAATCCCTGTGCTTGTATATATGTCTTCATCCTTATGCTCCAAAAAGCATACTTATGTCCATCAAACTATGGTATTCCATTTTTATACAAGTTTTTTCTCTCCATGATCTACCTTTCAGTGGTTAAATTAATTTCTGAAGGAACCTGCTCTGATACCAATTGTTGGATTACTGAGAGGGGGGGTGAATCAACAACAAAGAAATTATAATCCTTTTTAACTAAATAATCCAAGTGTTATATCAATGTAGAATTATCATCCAATAATGAGCAATGAACAAATGAACAATCATACACATACACGGTACACCAATGTTTTACGTGGAAACCCAAAGCGGGAGAAAAATACACGGGTGGCACCAACAATGTTTTACGTGGAAACCCAAAGCGTGGAGAAAACATAGAATTTTTTTCTTATATGTCTTGAAAGAATTACATTCATTGGAAACACCAAATTCCTTTGTTTTCCAAATTCAACTCAAGTAGTCTCTAACCCCCTATTTTCTCTGGTTACAACCCGAGGGAAGCTCCAACTCCTACCCTCCTGCTATAACAAGAAGCACGCTATAATCCCTATAAGTTCTCCGGCTACAACCATAAGGTGAATACAACCACTTGTCATTGTCCCATCCAACCGCCTAAGTAGAAGTAGAATGATGGAAACCACTATCACACTATCACTATGAGATATACCACCGTAAACTTGTACCAACCTGTACCAAACAAAATTTAATCAACCTATATCATAAACAAATGCATCAAACATGAACCAACCTGTACCAAACAAGTGCATCAACCATGGACCACCTCAGACTCAAAATAACCTTTTAATTAATTATGTACTATAAACAAGTGCATCTAGCCATGTACCAATCATTTTTCAATCCATCAACTACTCATCAACTATGAATCATTAGTATGTACCAACATCATCAACTATACACCTCATGTATGTGCCAACTCATCAACTACTTGTCTCAACCATGTACCCAACATGTACCTTAACCAAAAGCCTTCATCAATTTCAACATCCAAATATGATTTGTAACTCTAAAAAAAACTTAGTGTATATGATCACATACCTGAAAACCATCCTTAACTTTAACAACAAGAGACTAGCATTTTCATCAAACTTTTCTTTAGTCTCACATGACTAGTTTTGGATTAGTCAACAACCCAAACTTGAAATAATCATAGCTTTGTACCTGTAATGAATAAAGATATGAAATTGATACAAAATGTTCTTCAGTGTGTTTTATTCAATTCCTCCAGGTGTCACTACTTCGTACCTCTCAGAAAAGGATTTATAGCAAAAATGGCATACCTTGCTAAATTATGGCTTATTCTAGAGAGCAACCGTGTAGAGCGTGCCCCACACGGAATATTTCTTGAATCAGTCTGTAACTGTTACCAACCATACTAAATATTATAATATAACCAACACATTTGGTCTTACTAAATTTGGATCTTTTATGAAGAAGTTATGACATTTTTACCCGAAACACTTGTTTTAGACTAGTTTCAGGACTAGCCACAAAGCCTATTTTCCACGGAGTGTAACTCCAAAAATACAACGACCCACAAGCCAAATTGTTTACCACAGATACTTGGATATGTTTCCTCAATGGAATAGCAATTTGATGGTCTGAATCATTCTAGAAAAAATGTTATTGCGAAAATGGTGAGATGGCCTGTAAATAACATACCTTAGAAAGCATCATCAAAAGAATTTATCCTTCCTTGAATTCCAACCTTCTTTTCTTCACCTTCCCTCAAAAATTTGGCTTAGATATCCTTTTGTTACCTCAAACACCTATATATATTCAATATTCTCAAGTGTGATCTAAAATGAGAGAGCCTTGACTCTTATTTATACTCTCCAAGTAGCTTCCTTAAAAACATCTTCTAGGTCACTTTTCCCACTTTCCTTATTTTAGGGTTCAACCACTTCTAATTTCTCCATTAAATTTATTATTTAAATAATTTATTTTGTATTCACTTTGAATTATAGTACACTCATCAATTCACTTTATTATTTACGTTCTAAAATCTCTTTAACCACTTTGACTACTTTGACCTTTTGGGGCTTCTAGATGACATATGAGGGTCCTTGAACTTCGTAAGGCCATAACTCTCAAACCATGAGGAGTTATGTGACGTTACACATACCACCAGAAATGGAATGATATTTAATATCCATAGAGAATAGTATTACCTACAAATATATCAAAACTCATACCATTATCCATCAAACATACTTGGGTCCATTACCCAAACCTGGGTTCTCCAACTTCTCATGGCCATAACTCTCTAACTGTGAGGAGTTATGTGACGTTCCACATACTATCGGAAATGGAATGAAAAGAACTATCCATATAGGATAGTTTTACTGAAAAAATCACTAAACTTCATATCATTATTCCACAAATAAGCATGGGTTCTCTAACCATACTTCTAGGATAACTCAATCCGCAAAACATCTTCCCGTGAGGGATTTCACCATAAGGGGACCACTTTGGATTTCCTCCATTTGTACTTATTATCAACCATGACACGAAAATAATGAGTCATATTTACATCAAACGAACTTGGTTCCATTACCCAAACCTTTGTGCTACCAGGCTTTCTTCAAGGGTTGACATCAATGACAACCAACCTTAATCAACATTCTCCTTTTGGTTCCAATGGCTAGTTGAACCAAACTTAATTTTCCAAGCTCACTTTTCTCCAAATGTAATCTATCCACTATTTTAGGATCAATGTAACAATTACTTTCTCCTAAATCAATTAAAACAGCACCAAGCTGATTTATGATCTTACCTTCCACCTTGATCATATTGGATTGGTATTTTGTTTGTCGATCATCTAACATTGCATAAATTCTTCTCATGTATTCGATTGTTGTAGCCTCTTGTATGTTATGCATGGTCTTCACTTTGTCCTTTCTGTGTGGGAAATCCTTGTACATGTGATCTTCTTTGCATCTCCAACATTGGATTGGTGGTCTTCCCCTTTTTCCCAAGGAGTCTTCTTTCTTGGATTCATCCTTGGCATACCGATCTTGATGATTTTTATTAGGATCATTTATATTGAAAGCAGGTTTGAATCCCTTCTTCCTTTGATCAGACTTCTCCTTCTTCTTATCCTTCCAAGACATCTACATGGATTCTCTTCCCTAGCCTTGCTCATACAGGTACTTATCTTTCCTGATGGCCTTAGTCAAGGTCTTGGGCTCATCATACCTAATATTTTATTTATAAAAGGGTGGCAGTCCACTTAGAAATACATGTACTTTCACCTTCTCATCATTTATGAACCCGACATACTTTAACAACCCCAAGAACTTCTTCTCGTATTCTTCCATAGTCATGCTTCCCAGCCTTAGTTCAAAGAACTCCTACATTTTCTTTTCATAGAAATTCTATGAGAGGTACTCCTTTTGGAAATACTTCTTGAACTACTTCCAAGTGATCCTATTCTCATTAATATGTTCAAATTTCTTCAGTCGACCCCACCACATAACATCTTTCCCATGTAAATGGTAGGTGGAAATTTTGGATTCTAGGTTTGATGAATAGTTATGCAACCATGCTTCGGCATCATCTCATGAGTCCAAGCAACCATGCTTCAACATCATCTCATGAGTCCAAGCAACCATTCTTTAGCATCATCTTCCATTTCTCTTTCACCATCAAAGTATGGTGGCCTAATCTTCCTTAACTCTCCTTGAAAACTATCCAATTCATGCCTTCTTTTTTGGTGCCTAATGGGAGACACCTCTGGACTACTTATGGTGTCTTCAGATGCATAAGAAATTCTTGTTGAGTAAGGAGGTGAGTGGTTTCTATGAGTTCTGCTAGCACTTCTTGAATAACCAGCCTTCTTTTGGTTTTCTCTTCCTTCATGATACCTGCCTTCTTTCTCTTGCTTTGAGCTATTCTTTATTTTTCTCTACAACTGTTTTAAGCTCTGTAGCACTTGGGAATTTATCTCTCTTTTATCTCTCATCATCCTCTCATTGTATTTCTTGTAGCTATGCACTTTTATTTTCAAGCATCTCACAGTTTCTATCAATGTTTCTTTCTCCCCTTGACCCTTGTGTCCATTGGATTCAGTCTCTGCATTACCAACTCTGATATTATGACCTTTGGCCTCTTTATCATGGCTCAAGGCTCCCTCACCTTCTTCCATTTCTCAAATATTCATTCTTATACTGAATTGATATGGTTATGTCTCCTAATTTTGCAAAATGTGCAAGCCACCATTTTGTTAGAATTATGCATATAAAAGAATTTTTCCAAACAATGCTACAGGTCCTTTTTCTTCTCAATTCATGAAGAATATGTTCTCATTATCAACAACATAATAGTGCCATGTTATCCTTTATCTTATACATAATTCAATTTTGCGCAGGCGCTTTCTTCAAACCATGTCTCATGTGACCATGGTTCAAACCCATGGGCTTAGTCCTTCCTTAGCCCCTCACTCTGTGTCCTTTCATATGGGGGATTGTGCGAATCACATAATCGAGGGTTGGGTTACCTCCCAGGCCCTTTTTACCTTAGCATAAGACCGATGCGAGGACCAAGTCCTTCGAGATTTGGCCTTCAACTATTCTCTGTTGTCAACTTCCAATTCCTTCTAGAGCTACATTTTGTTGAAGTCTTTACTAACTCCACCAACAAGGATCGGATGGTTGAGAATTGATCTCATACCGAATGGATGGACCCACCCCCATCTGTAGGCTTCAAACATATCAACGACTACGACTTAATCAAGCATTGATATGGATGACTCTCAAGCAATGCAGAAATTCGACGCTTTGGGACATTCAGTTCCCATGTCTCTCAATTCCCCCAGAGTGACAATCCTCTGAAGCATTTACACTGTTCAATACATGGTTTAATCGAATGATCGAGACTTAATCAAGCATTGAGACAGACGGTCCTTACACACTTCAAAAATTCGACGCTCCAAGGCTTTGGGATAATTCCATTCCCAAGTCTACCACTTCCCTAGAGTGACAATCCTCCGAAGTGCTTACCCTGCTCTCCCTCTGCTTGATCCGATGGTCGAGAAAGGTCTCAAAGGAAACCCATATCGATGGGTTGAGTGCCTTCACAACTTTGGGCTTCGACACTTTCCACTGATAGAAACTTGGAAACCTCTGAAGTCAAATACTCCCGAAGCTGACACGACATGTTGACATCACCCAAGGTGACGTGGACCCATGGCACGGGTGTCACGTGTTACTAAAAAATAGACAGAACGGGGTCTAAAAGGTGTTCAATATGTGTGACACATGGCCCCACATGGCCCCTTTCCACGTGGCACAAGCCACATCATCAATCAAATCTGGGACTCTGGACCTCCGGGCTTCGTAAGTTTCTCGAGTCCAACAAATGCTACCCCTCGGATAGCCAAATGCCGAAATAAATCAACAGCTCACACTCCTCCCACAACCAACGACTGTGATTAAATTTTCTATCCTTCTACCCTTGATAGATCTAACAGTTTGAAACACTCCCAAAGTCCTCCCCTCCATCTAACGGTCAACGGGACTTTGGGACTCCGATGCTCTGGGACTCCGGGTTATAGAATTTCATCAAATTTTAAAACTCTTGAAGTGAAAACTCCCAAAGCAGTCAATGTCGGGTGACCACGATCAACGACGAATATCCCTCTGCACCTCCCATCATATCATATGGTCAACGAAACTTTGTGACTCTGGCCTTTGGAAGTTCAGGCTTTTCCCACCTACCAAGATCGTCGAAGTGGCAAAGTTTAGAAGTCTTACCCTTCCCGCTTGGCTTTGATTGATGGTTGACAATCGACCAACTAGATCTGATGGTTGAGAATTAATATTACCCAACCTATTTTTTCTCCTTCATCGGATGACCCTTGTTCACCTGCCCTCTAATCCAACGATCCAGATCTCCCTTGATCTCACTGTGGTGATCACTCCCGAATTCGAAAGGGACGGTCATGATCCTTCGATCCCTTACAAAGGATCTTTGATGCTCTGTCTTCTATGTGGAATTTGCAACGCCATTCCTCCTGATATTTACAATTTACAGGTCATAAATTGATCTCAACCACGATACTCTGAGCAATAGATCCAGCCCATACCATCCCGGTGTTTCAAAACAACATCTCTGATACCAATCTATAACATACCCATCCACACATAGGCCGTGCACGCTAACTTCAAGTCCTTCTCTGGACTAATTTGACCCTTGTCCTAACTTTAAATAACAAGGATGCATGAAATATTTACATGCATCAATCAATATTCATGCTAAACATAACAACAATGAAGCATATGACATGAACAACAATAACCAACAAGCATGCATATTCTAAACATTGAATTCAATGATAATTAAATACACAACGGAATAAATACATAAGTAAATAATACCATAATAGAGAGCACTTGTATTTAATAAAAGAAACCACTAACTGGATACAGACTAAGGACGTTCCACCCAATTGTAGACATTGTTGTTCCAAGTCTCAACAACAATTTCATCCCCGAGCCATGGCTATGAACCCACAAGGACGGTTCCAGAGTGTTAATCGTCTTCCCAAACTAGTTAGCACTCAAGCTCTCACAGGCTTCCCAACACTCACAACAATCCAAGTACCCAAATCTCTTCTACCCAGCCTACATCACCCAAGAGAATGGACCTCCTACTTTATCTGCCATGTTGTCCCTCAGTTTTTCCTTCTCCTTCCAGGGCTCCAGTGCAGCTGGTCCAAAATCTCCATGCTGGGACTCTCAAGACTCATAGTTGTGAAAAAAGTTGGACACGGGCCAAAGCATCTCATACATGCAGGCCTTGATTCATGGTTGAATTACACTAGCAATCTCTATAGCCAAGAATACCATGGATGCACTTCAACAGTTTGTCTTCCTTTCCCAAGCCAATATACGCATGAGGAAAGATGAATTAGTGAAGGAATGAATGGAGTGCAATATCCACGAGAGGGGTGAACAACGAGCAAGTGAGTGAACGAGTGAATGTGTGAGTGAGTGAATAAAGTGACAAAGAACAAAACAATAACAAGAAAGGGAGTGAGAGAGAGAACGAACCCCCCCAACAAACCAGGGACGGGTTTATGTAATTCTTGGGAATCAAGAACCTCATGGCCTTCCCCCAAGAAGCTCACGTAACTGATTTCCCCCATTATACAAAATGGGTAGTTAAAAATTGAAATAAACACTTAGCCCCTCAAGCCCCCTCTCTTGTGGAATCATATCCCCCTATAACTCTAGTCCTTGTCCGTCTAGCAGCCAACGATGTATTTATTATTAATAATGAATGAAACATTACATTTCTTAGGCACACTGGCCTCTTTTAATTGTTTGGGAACTCTGGCCTCTTAGCAATTAACAAATACATTATTTAATATGGGGTCAAAACCCAAGGTGTTACACTCACCTGGTGCCAAATTCAGTAGAATTTTCCTCACCTGATGGGGTAACTCAACGCAATGGAGACCATTGCTTCCTAAGGGGGGAGGACTGATCAAGGTGGATATTGGTGGGCACATACCTATTCCAACTACCCCCTCTTGAAGTTTTTAGTTCAATAAGTTCTTCTATACTTCTTTGTAATTGTGGGTTCTACACTTTCGGGGTTTTCTAAATCCCTACACATCTTCTAGGTGGAAACTGGTGGCCTTCCACCTAATCCAACTAGCTTATTTTGGATTTTTTTATGTCAACGCATCTTTATGTACTTCCAGGGCCATTTTGGGGCCGTAAACAATGTTTTTTTGGCTTGCTATAGTCAAATTATGTACAGAGTTAGAGTTTGACGACGTAATGTGTAGTTCTCGAAAAGACCTTTCCAACAGGCTATCACGCGCCTAAAACGGAGGTCATAGGCAAAATTTATGGCCCCAGGAAGTTGAGGTACCAACTTACCCATCATGGCCCACATGACTTTTAGCGTTTCATCTCCTAGGGTTAGGTTTTTGGATGTCTAGGGTTTTGGAATTCATGAGTAATGTTAAAAAGGCCTCTTGAGCCTCATTGTGATCATTCTTCTCAGACAGATGTGCATAATAGCCACATCTCTTCTCAAAGATAGCTAACACCATTCGAGCAAGTTGTTTCAGTTCTACAATTTTGGAGTTTCAACCTATTTCATTTATTCAATAGAAGATATTGTTCATTGGATATATGTGTTGTTCTCCATATCTATGTGTTTATTGTATTTAGTTTATTAATCAGTTTGTTTTGCTCCTAAATCTGGATCAAGACTAGTCATTCACATATGTATGCTTTAGAAATAGAAGTATCTATTATGATTATAGATATTTATTTGTTGACGTGTACTTATAAAGTTTATTCTTTCAATGAAAGATCATGTAGCTCATGAGGGTGCACTGCAAGAGGAACAAATGACACAAGAAATGAACACACCAGTTGTCATGGCTAGACAGACAGGTAAAGAAAAATATTGTAATGTTATTCAAAATAATGATATAGTTTTTTCAATAATATTTTAGCATATCAATATGATCGTTTTCATTGTCGCAGTTGATGCCCATTTGCAACTGCCTCCATGCCCTGCTCATCGACGTACCAGAAGTATTGTATGTGAGGGAATTGAAACACAATCAACACAACTAGGACAGGGCACAAGAGATACATTGAAAGATGAGGATGATGATATCCCACTTGTGGGTTTTAAAAAAATAAAAAAAAAATTATTGATTGTATAAATTTATGAGTTGTATTTTGATGACTATCGTTATTAATATGAATTTCCTCCCTATGCATGAATGTTTATATGTTTATATGTCTTGAGGACTTGCCTACTTATGCATGAATATTTATATGTTTTCTATGTAAAAGAAATCATTTTTGGAATATGGGGAATTGAGAGCGATGTGAGGGGGGGAGGGGCCATATGAGCTTCCAACTTCACATGGTTGGCCCTGTTCAATAGAGAATAACATATTCGAAACAAATAGAATCGCATTAAGGTATTCCACTTTAGTATTTCTAGAGTCTTTTACATGTTTAAATTCCTGTTTATTTGCGTATATATTATTTACTCATATACAATTTTTGTCTTTGATGATTTCTGCATATCTTCGCGACGGAAATACAACTCATGGACAACTCTTATCAAGTTGTATGGGAAGATGGACCTGGCGAAAGGAAATTGATAAGGTAATGGTTTTGACGTGTTTTTTATAGTCTAGTTAGCCCATTGGTTCTATTCTATTATCAATTGATAATTGGGTGCCTTTACCATTGCATTTTTTTATAGTCTTTTGCAGTTGCATGTTTTTTATAGTCTTATACATTAGATCATTTGGTGTTTTATAGTATCAGTTGGACTCTTATTTTGAGATGATTCATGGTCATAAATTTACTTGCCACATGATAGATGTATGACTTCATGAATGTATATATCCTTGATGGTTTATGATGGCATTCTATACTCAACAACCCTTCATGCTTACCTCCACTAATAATTGAGTATGATGAACCTAGACACCTATGTGATTCACCCTTATTTTTCCTATTATTACGTTATTCACCCTCATATGATGCATACATATGTGGATTCCCTATTAAAGAGATATTTAATGATATGTATGCACCTGTGTTGGACACCTTGCCATTGATTGGTTTCATATTATTATTGAAGATGTATATATGTGGTAGATACCTTGTTATGACCATGATTATTGATATGATTGCATACCTTGTTATTATTATTTATATGATTGGATACCTTGCTATCATTATAAATCTTGTTATGATTAAGTGTTCTGAATGGATATGACCAATGGTCCTCCTCCAAGTTTCGAAGGACTTAAATGGTCCTCCTCCAAGTTTCAAAGGACTTCAATGATCATCCTCCAAGCCTCCAAGGAGACCAATGCACCTCATGATGTATAGGGCTCAATTACATCCTCTTTAATGTCAAATTATCCTCATCCAAAGTAAGGTGTTCTTCAATAATACAACCTCCTCCATGTGGCTAGCATGTAGTTCATTCCCTATTGTTTTAAGGGCTCCTTCATTCCAGAACTATATTGGTAGGCCTAGTAGTAGCACCCAGATATGTCTAAACTAAAAGTACTCAGACACTGGGTCAAAGCCCACTCTCCATCTTTTTATCATAAGGTTGCCTCCATTTACAATCCAAGTTTCCTGTAAATATTTTATGGAATCTTATAGTGTTCTGAAAATGAAGCAGAACCACCCCCTAATGAGCATCACCATCTCTAGAGTGTAACCTAGAAATGGTTTCTAGTTTTTCGTCATCCAACTCATGAGTCCAAGTCATACCATCAATCTATAAGTGAATCTACCTACTAGAGAACACATTTCTAGTTTGCATGCATCCTCCAGACCTACATCCTCTCCAAGCACCATTTTTCACCTCCCCTTCTTTGGATTCCACAATTTTTTTTATTTTCATTTATCCCTGTTAACCCTATTGGGATTCCAGTGGTTAGCAGGTTCTCTCTTATTTTTGATGGGTAGATTGTCCACTCAAAATATTTGATGTTTTGAAACTTCTTACATAGCTTTATCTAGAAAAATTCTCTACTAGAGTGAGCAATGTTCATCAACATCTTTGAAGGGGAAACCCATATGAGAATAGCCCCAATTATAGTAAAAAAACTTCAAAAAACATTCCATATATTTATATCTCCATAAATATCTTTGTAATAGAAAAAAAAAACTAACTAGTTGTGGTCCCATCATTAATGTGTACCAACCCCATAGTGGGATTCATTTAAAAAACAGGAACGTTTTTACATTCAGTAATTACCAAATAACTATCTAATGGGCCTTATTCAAAGAAGACAACCTCACACATTAATGTAACAACTACTAAGTACCCAAAGTAGGGAGTTTATGGTAGGACCCTAACAGAATAATTTGTAAAGAGACATTAAGCACCTTGCCTTACTTTATATTTTATGGCAAAGAAGCCATTTTTCCTTTTAATATATTTCTACCTTCCTTGTTGCCATGTCAATTGGAAGATGGGTAGAGCTCCTCTACTATCCAAAATAGAAATGATATCCTACAAAATATAGAAAATATCTAAGTAGAATATTGCAGTCCACACACTACCAATAAATTGTTATAAAATGTTGGTTCTATAAATACACATCTAGTGTTAAGAATATCCAAGTAAGAAATCTTATTCTCATGTTCCATAAACTAAATGATCCTAATGAAATAATTCAAATTTTCCATATCTTTATATTGATCCATTCCAAGTTGATGTAGTATTTCTATTGGTACATACTAATGGAAAAACATGGAGGGGAATTTGGATCTCCTCCTGCTCGATGACCAAATTCTACAACAATAGTTTAGTTAGATGACACTATGGCTTCTAGCTTATATTTAGTAGGTTTTTTGTTTCCTTCAATTTTAAGGATTTTAATTCATATTTTCTCTTTCATTTCGTTCTTTAGAATTCCATTTTTTATTTTTTAAAATTAAAGATTTTCTTACATCGCTTTATATTTACACTTATTTTTATTTTTTTTTATAATTTTTCTTTAGACTTCTACTTATTTATCTTTATTTTTTAGAATTTTTGATTGATATTGCACTGATGGAAGTTTACATTTGTTGACTTTTTCTTTTAAATGAGGTCCATGAATATCATGTACACCTAGTCAATCCTTGTAAACTTCCTATGTTCTACACCATCATGATAAAAGAAACGGGAGAGGGAAAATCTATGAATTATAAGGATTTCTAATATTATTAGAGTAGTGGTGGACTTGGAACATTCCAAGTGACTAAATCCTTGATGACTTTGAAAATAAAGATGCTAGTTAAGGAGTTAGTTGGCTAAAGGGTTCCATCCACTCATGATAAAATCAATGAACCATAATGAAAGGTGAAAATTTGAACATTTAGGGCTAAATAACTCAAGGGAATATTATTATCACTCAGGCATGGTCAATCCATAAACATATCACTAAAAACAAACATCATACCCACCTACTTGTAAAGGGTCATTTTCCCCCCATCAAGTGTATGATAAAGAAATATTTATTGGTAAATGATTAGGAATGAAAATTAAACTAATCACGGGGACATGTAAATATATCCATCGGGACTATGGATGTTCATTAGCAATGGATTAATTCCTATGGTGTTGGGGTGATTCCATCATGGCTATGGGTGCTCATAGGTAGTGGAGCAACATGACATGGATATGAAAATACCTATATGCAGAAATATTTAACCCTAGATATAAACAAGCCATGAGACTATGATTCTAGATTTAATGATTATATCATACTTAACGGTAATGAATTTCAGTAGTTTCTCCCTTTAGTTCAACTAGTGAGTTATTTTAATTTAACAATTAGACTAAAAGGAGATTCTCTCACACCAAAGATATTTAAAAGGACTAATGAATTAAAAACATTGTCACCTTTAATCACTATAGAATATATTCCTTCCATATCCTATGTTATGGAGCCTTAATAGTACATTACAAAGATTCATAGATTTGTACATTGTGTTGCCATTTTTTGAGGCTTAAACTAACCCCTTATTTTTTCTTGTCAATGTTTAGCATCTTGCTTTACACCTTCATGATGATGCTTGATCAAGTAATGTTTTCATGATGATATGATTCAACATTTTGTAGAGATGATCAATAATCAATTGCTTGATCTTTTCTTAAGAACTTCAATTCACTCATGCATCTCCTCTTGGGGTTTTCTTTAGGTGAAACAACTTTATATTTGTGTTGATGATTTTTGTAGACAGCAAGATAATCACTTGAGAGTCCCCTTATATGATTAAATGATTTATATTTAATCTAGTATCCAGTTGGATTCCCCTTATGAGGCCCCATATCTCGTCTGAATTATTAGTGTCATGGCCTAAATGACCTGCTAGGATGTGAGTGATTTTCCCTGTGCAATTTCGAAGAACTACTTCAAACCCTGTTGGACCCAGATTACCTTTTGAAGCTCCATCAAAATTCATTTTAACAAATACAGGAGGGGGGAATTACCAAGTAGAGGGGAGGAGGGATTCCAGTGTATTTCATGACAATATGCATTTTTTTTTTTAAACTATACTCCTCATCTATATAGCGACGAACAATTGTGGCAATTATAGCATTCTCGTGGCAACAAAAACTTTCCATTTGTGTTTTTCCACAAACATTCGTTTATATAGAAATGAAAAATCATGGAAAATATAGCATTCTCGTGGCAACAAAAACTTTTCATTTGTGTTTTACCACAAACATCCATCTATATAGCGACGATAAATCGTGGCAAATATGGCATTTTCATTGCAACATAAACTTTTTATTTGTGTTTTACCATGAACATTTGTCTATATAGTGATGAAAAATTGTGGCAAATATAACATTCTCGTGGAAACAAAAACTTTTTATTTTTGTTTTACCACGAAGATTTGTCTATATAGCGACAATAAATCATGGCAAATATATCATTTTCGTGGCAACATAAACTTTTCATTTGTGTTTTTCCACGAACATTCGTCTATATAGCACCGAAAAATCATGGCTAATATAGCATTCTCATGGCAACAAAAAAATTTCATTTGTGTTTTTCCACGAACATCCATCTATATAGCAACGAAAGATCGTGGAAAATATAGTGTTCTCATGGCAACAAAAACTTCTCATTTTCTTTTTCCCACAAACATACGTCTATATAGATGCAAGATCATGGAAAATATAGAATTCTCGTGGCAACACAAACTTTTCATTTGTGTTTTTCCACGAACATCCTTCTATATAGCAACAAAACATCGTGGCAAATATAGCATTCTCATGGCAACATAAACTTTGCATTTGTGTTTTTCCACGAACATTYGTCTATATAGCGACTAAAAATCGTGGAAAATATAACATTCTTGTGGCAACACAAACTTTTCATTTGTGTTTTACCACGAACATTTGTCTATATAGCGACGATAAATCATGGCAAATATAGAATTTTYGTGGCAACAGAAACTTTGCATTTGTGTTTTTCCATGAACATTTGTCTATATAGCGATGAAAAATCATGGAAAATATAGCATTTTYCRTTGCTATATAGACGAATGTTTGTCATTGTATAGACGAATGTTTGTAAAAAAAAAAGTTGTTGCAGCAAATGATTATCAAACGAATAACACGTGGCAKCCATATTTTGTGGATATTTCCACAATGAGTTCTTATTCGTCGATATAGCGATGAAAAAATATCCACGAAAAATTAGGCCCGCTTTCATGGCAAGTTCAACAAAGAGGTGTCACAATAGAAACAAAAACACSTGGTAAATTTGGTCATATTTAGTAGTGATATGATCTCACCCACAACCCCAACATTGAATAGGTGGTTTACTTGGTCTTTGCCCCATTGTCTCAGTCATCTTGGGTTCCTTAGGAGACGGTTTTCATTGAGAATTATTTTGTAAGAATGGTGGCTTTGTCCCCTTCCTCCTCTATTCCATCTTTCTCTTATTTTTGTCTTCCCATGCCTTTTACAAATTTGATATTCCTTTATGCTAACTATAAACGCATTTATCTCTCCTTATGGTTTCCTCTAGTTTCTTGGGATCATCATATTGTATCTTGTCACTGATAAATGATGACAACCCACTCTGGTACCTCTAAATATTAACTTGTTCATCCTTGATGAAAGAAACATATTTTAGCAGCTCTAAGAACCTCCTTTCACACTCATTTATGGCCATGCTCCCAAGCTTGAGTTCAAAGAACTTCTTCATATTCTTATCATAGTATCGTTTGGTTAAGTACTTCTTTTGAAAATATATTTTGAATTCTCTCCAAGTAACATTTTTCTCATCAATGTGTTTCACTTGCACAAACTGATCCCACCACATTAATGTTTTTCCTTTGAGTTGATATATGGCCATTCTTCCTTCTTCCTATGAAGAGTAATTATGCAACTGAAAATACTTTCTCATGCCTAACAACCAGGTCTCAACATCCTCATCCTTCTTTTGTTCACCATCAAATGTAGGTGGTTTTATTTTTTTCATTTCTCCTTGTATCTCATACACCCGAGACTTCTTCTTATGCTTCTTGATAGGGGCTGGAATTGAACTACTATGTGTTCTCCTAGTTGAATTCCTTGGGGAGTGATGGTGATTCCTACCAACCCTTATGTTTCTTCTCCTCTCATCATGAGACCGATGACTCCCTGATTTTCTTGACTCAGTCTCCTTATCCATCTTCTTCTCTATTCCTTCCAAGTTATGAATTAACTTGATGTTAAAGCTTCCTTGTTGCTCCTTGGCTTTCATAAGATTCTTGTTATCAACTTTATAAATTTGGACATCCTTTTAGAAAATTTGTATGGTCTCTACCAAGTTCATGCTCTCTTCCTTTCCATATTCTCCATGCCTATTGCTTGACATCCTTTTGCAAACATCCATGCCCATACCAATTTTTCTAGTTTCATCTTCATAATTGTAAGTTCCTTGGGCATCATCCATGTCTTGGTTTACTGAACTTCCTGTTGAATTTTGCCTACGTTGAATTATATTCTTGGTTCTGCAAAATGTGTATGCAACATGATTTGTAAGGCTACAAAAATTTAACAAATCCATCGTTTTATACAACACTTTGTTCTTCATAATTTTATCATAAATAATTTATTTATGATTTCTTGTGAATTCTTAATATCATATTTTTTATACATTTTTGAGTGAATACATGGACTCCGTTGTTCATGAATCCTCATGAATAATTCTCATGAGCAGGAAGACTATTAATGGCATGACAAGGAAGCAAATTTCATTAGCTCGAGCATTCTAGCTTCTATGCTCAGCCACAATCCGATTATATTCAAATTAGATCTTGAATATTAAAATATTTCACCGTAGGTCTAAGGTCTTCATTCCTTCCCTCAAAATTTTGCGGCTTGCAAAAATACACTCTCAAGTTCCTCCACCCTTAAATTTCTCCCATACTTAGAAGTTTTTCTTAAGTTTTTCTTGGTTTCATGAGTGCATTTCAATCATGTTATAACTTATGCCTCCTCCAAAAGGCACCGTGGTGTTCCACTGTATTCATTATACACCTATACTTAGTCATTTTCTCTGAGATCTCACCGCGGGTTCAAGGTCATTTTCTTATGCTTCATCACCTCCACGATATCCTTCATAACCGCAAAGTCTTGACACTTAGTCAAATTTTGAAATTTCACTGTGGGTTCGAGTGATCGCATATTTCTTTTACTCTTAGAACTCCATCCACCCGGCCAATCCTTAGGACTTAGTCGATTTTTCACTTCTTACTGCGGGTTCATGGGTCCGTGGGGATACCATACCCTCGATTCTCTCTGCACTCCATGATAGCTTAACACTTAGACAAATTCCAAGATCTTACCACAGTTTTGTGGGACTGACAATTGGTCTGCCACATGGCTCCACATCACCTTCCAACTATCAACCCATCCAACATGTATCTGCCACCATGGAAGTACATGTATTTATTCTACCACATCAACTGACATGTGGCCTCCACGTCATGTTGATGTCATATTACGGGAAAATACCCAAATTTTTCTTCCAAATTTGTCGAATTTCACTTGTTTTCAAAATTTCCAAAAATGCCCAATATTACTTAATTTCAAAAATATGTTAATGGACGCCATTAAAACTCTATATCAGTTTCATATGAATGAATTTATCCCTTTAAAATTCATCATCTTTCTCATCGAATCTCCATAATTTATCGGTAGAATTTTGGGGCTTTTACCCAATTCTGCTTATTATTATTTTTTTATTGACCACCATTGAAGCTCTGTGTATAGTTATATACGATCAATTTTGGCCATGTGTACACCAATTTAACATTGGCACACGAAATTCGACCCACCCCTTCATGTCGAATTTCTCCATAATTCCATTACCGAAACTAGAAATTTGCTCAATTTCATCCAATTTCACCTAGGCGCACTGTGAACATAAAATTTGGCTAATTGCAGGCTCGAATTCACCCAATTAAATATTTAAATTTGAGATTTTTAGTTTTCTGGGCTTGATTCTTGCAAATTACCCATTAAATTTCCCAAATTTCACCGCAGTAATTTAATCAAACAAGTTGTAGACACACTCTTTCTAGCATTTATGTCAAACAATTTGCCTACATAATCTGCGATTTCACTTTTGTTTTCTGATAAATGACCCATGTAGTCTCAGTGTTGAAAAATGGGCTTTGATACCACATTGTAGCATCCCCAGACTCTTGTTGGGCAATGCCACATGAATTTTTCTGAACTATGATACCATTTAAGTAATTGATATACTTATGCAAATGTTTATATTAATGCAGGATAATACTCTAAAAATGCATAAACTCATGTGGAATAATAACCATGTACACATGCAACTTATACAGGGAAAACCCAAAACATAAAACTAATAATTAACATAATAAATTAAACAAGATAATAAATGACACTTATATTTTATAAAAGATCACCAACTGTGTGTTGAACTTCCACATTTCTCCTAGCCTTAGACCACGCTGCTCATAAATTTCCAGCAGCGGGTCACCCCCAATCTGGGGCTAAACTCCACCTGGATAAGGAAATCCTAACCAGGCTAAGGTCTCTCAAACATCATAAAACTCGAACTCGGGTGCCAACTCAAACTAAAAACCTACAATCTCTCATTCCCCACGTGCTTGTCCCACCCCAGGAAGTATGCCCCTTCTTTGCTCAACAGTCCTTCGACTACCCCACTTCCCTTCTAGGGCTTGAGCATCAGGAAGGACGTGGAGTCTGAGAGCCCTGTAGTTTTAGTTTGACACCTTGGAAATCAATTCTCAAACAATTCTCTCCCCTAGAGAGAATGTTCATGGGCCTGACAACCCGCTTCTTCAATCTCCTACAGGCCTAACAACCCACTTCTTCAATGTCCTATAGGCCTGACAACCTACTTGTTCAATCCAATTCCAATGCTCTCCCCGATATAGGTACATGTACGGTAATGGAAACATGAAAGTCCCGATGACAACAATGAGGTGGGGTCAGAAAATAATGATCGAATGGTGGAAAAATGATGGAAGAATGAACTATAGTCCTCAAAACTGATGTGCATGTTCCCAACTTGACACTTTTCATGTTGGAAACTACATGGGCTGCATATGGTGATACATTTCTTCATAGAGACTTAGGATAAAATGCATTATCCCCTACTTTTGACTTTAACTTTAGGAATATTGTTAAAATATTCCTTTTTGGCTTAAGCCCCCTTAGCTTAGCCCCTTTTTTTCTAGACTTTTATCCCCCTTTTCCCATCCTAGTGGAGTTTATCCCCCCATACTCTTTTACACGGTTGGTCTATAGTAGTGATGTGTTTTCATTAAAATCGAGTGTGATTAAATCTACAAAAAAATTAGTCTCGCTAGCCTTTCAGCTTCTGGCTCACCATCCTATAATCACAAAGGCACTATGGCCTCAAAATACATATACACAAAAGCACTCCAACCTCCAAGTACCCTGGCTCAAGAGCCTATATGTACAATTACATTATATTTACAATGGGGTTCAGCCTAGGGGTATTACAATGATTCATCTTTATTATAAATAGGAGATAAAGTGAGCATGATATAACCTAGTACTATGCTGACCTAATCCTAACTAATAAAGTCATAATAATTGGCCTTAACAACATGTTGAGAGGGTCTTTAAACTATTAAAAGTGTAACAAGTATATGCTAAGCATTCCAAGTGTGCCTTTGGGGTCCAAGAAGTGAAATATTTAGGTCATATTATATCTCATTAAGGCGTCAAAATGGACCCTAACAAAATTAAAGCTATGATGGAATGGTCAATTTCCAAAACTTTGAAGAATCTTAGAGGATTCTTAGAATTGAGAGGCTATTACCAGAAGTTTGTAAAGAATTATGGTCAAATAGAAGGACCTCTAACAACATTATTAAAGGAGGAATTTTCTTGGATTCAAGAAGCAACCAAAGCTTTTGAAAAGCTTAAGGAGGCTATGTGTATCACTTCTATCTTGGCCACACCAAGTTCACAAAAACCTTTAATATGAAGTGTCATGCATCAAGCCATGACATTGGTGCAGTTATGATGCAAGAAAAAAGGCTTATCCATGAAATAAGTCAACTTAAAGTAAAGAACTTACTCAAACCCATTTATGAAAAAGAATTGTTCTTCATATAGTTAACCAATGCAATCCTCCATTAAAAAAAAAAAAGATTCAGACAGACGATACTCTATCAGATGCAATCCTCGGCGCCATTCAGAGTGCGTCCGTTCATATTACCATTACCATTTTTTCTCAGAGTTATGCTGATTCGAGTTGGTGTTTGGATGAGCTGTATTGGATTTTGAGATCATATCATAAGTGCAACACCAAGATTATTCCTATATTTGTTGAAGTTGAGCCTGCAGACCTTCGTCATATTGAGAGCAGGAGTTATGCAAAAGCCTTTGAAAAACACCTTCTCAAAGGCAGATTCACGGTGGAAGTCATTCAGAAGTGGAAGACAGCCCTCAACCAAGCCTCGCAGATTTATGGCCTACGATTCAAAGCGAATGAAAGGTGAATACATGCTCTACTTAGGTATTTTGGATTTATCGAATTTGGGTCCACTTTTTTCTAATCCCTCAATTTATCTGTTCTGTTTGGTTTTTCTAGTGACCATGGAAAGTTTTTGGAAGAAATTGTGAATATTGCATTAAAAGATATATTTAATGTGTATTTAAATGGGACACATTAGAGGTATCTGTTAGCGATCAAAAATGCACTGGCATTTTTGAAAGAATGATGCCTAATATTGTAGGGAACATTTGACTAGATTCCCAAGCTCCAAATTCAGATTTGAAAGCACCATTGGAAAGCTTAGGATTTGTAGATGTCGATCGACTATTTAAGCATGCAAAACGGACTCTCCATGACTGAGAAATTTGATTTTGAAACAATCTGCGCTTTCACCAGCGCAGAAGGCAGAATTATAACTAATTAGCTGGTGAAAGCTCCGCCTTTCACCAGCTAAGGAGCGGATTTTTGGGTAAATTAGCT
>SNQJ01S0094276.1:0-31305 GCA_010110895.2 Picea sitchensis
TACAAAATAAATTATTTCAATAATAAATTTAATAGAGAAATTAGAAGTGGGTTAACCCTAAAATAAGGAAAGTGGGGCCAAGTGACCTAGAAGATGTTTTTAAGGATGCTACTTGGAGAGTATAAATAAGAGGCAAGGCTCTCTCATTTTAATCACACTTGATAATATTGAATACCTATAGATGTCTGAGGTAACCAAAGGATATCTAAGCCGAAATTTTGAGGAAAGTGAAGAAAAGAAGGCCAAAATGCAAGGAAGGATAAATTCTTTTGGTGGTGCTTTCTAAGGTATGTTATTTACAGGTCATCTCACCATTTTTGCTATAACATTTTTCTATAATGATTCAGATCATGAAATTTATATTCCATTGAGAAAACATATCCAAGTATATGTGGTAAAAAATTCATCTTGTGGGTCTTTGTATTTTGGGAGTTACACTCCGTGGAAAATATGGTTTATGGCTAGTCCCGAAACTAGTCAAAAACAGGTGTTTCGGGTAAAAACCTCATAACTTCTTCATAACAGATCCAAATTCAGTGAAATCAAAGTGTTGGTTAGGGTACAATATTTAGTATGTTTTGTAATATTTTTAGATCATTTCAACAAATATTTAGTGCGGGGCACGCTCTACAAGGTCGCTCTCTAGAATAAGACAGAATTCAACAAGGTATGCCATTTTTTCTATAACTCATTTTCTAAGAGGTTCCAAGTAGTGACACTTGGAGGAATTGCATAAAACACACTGAAGAAAATTGTGTATCAGTTTCAGATCTTTATATATTACATGTGTAAAGTTATTATTACTTCAAGTTAGGGTTGTTGACTAATCCAAAACTAGGCATGTGAGACTAAAGAAACGTTTGATGAAAATGATAGTCTCTTGTTGTTAAAGTTAAGTAAGGTTTGCAGGAATGTGATCATATACACTAGGTCTATTACAGAGCTACAAATCATATTTGGATGATGAAATTGATGAGGGAGTTTGGGTGAGGTACATGTTGAGTACATGGTTGAGACAAGTAGTTCATGAGTTGGCACATACATGAGGTGTATAGTTGATGATGTTGGTACATATTGATGAGTCGTATTTGATGAGTAGTTGACACATGATTGGTAAATACTTGATACATGGTTGGATACACTTGTTTATGGTACAGGTTGATTTCAAATTTATTGGTATAGGTTTACAACGGTATATCTCACAGTGATAGTGCGACAGTGGTTCCATCATTCTACTTCTACTTCAGGGTGGTTGGACGGGGAAAGGACAGGTCATTGTAGCCACCTTCCGGTTGTAGCCAGAAAATATAGGGGGTTGTAGCCTCCTTCTGGTTGTAGCCAGAGAATTTGGGAGTTGGAGCTTCCCTCAGGTTGTAGCCTGAGAAACTAGGGGGTTGGAGCCTCCTTACAGTTGTAGTTGGAAAACAGAGGAAGTTGGTGCTTCCAATGAATGTAATTCTTCAATACATATAAGAAAAAACATTATGTGGTTTTCTCCCGATTTGGGTTTCCACGTAAAACACTGGTGTACTGTGTATGTGTGTGTTTGTTCATTTGTTCATTGCTTATTTACTCTATTGTTATTGGATGATAATGCTTCATTTATATAACACTTGGATTATATGGTTAAAAAGGATTAAATTTCTCTATTATTGATTCACCCCCCCTCTCAATAATCCAACACCTACTTTGTTCTACATTGTTTTATTCCTCATTCATCCCTACTTGCCATTTCAAATTTAGTATAAGTTATACATATTTAGCATTATGTTGTTAAAGGTTTAATATCTTATCTTAAAGGGATTAAAATAATGCTAGATCAAATGAATGAGATGGACTTAGTTTTGTGAGAGGGGGACAAAAGGAATTACACACATGTTTAAATGATTGCTTGATGACATCACTTGGCTTCAAATATTTTCATTTGAGCCATAATTCACGTAAACATATATACTTCATTATTATTTAACTTAGTAGGCTGTAGATTCAAAGTCTAATCCTCCCAAGAAAGAAAAAGGAAAAATCTGGTTGAGCGCTACAGGAACTTCCACATGTCCCTGGTCGTGATTATTTCGAGTACCTTGGAGAGTCGTGGAAGTTATGGATTGTACTACCAAATTTCATGAGTATGAAAAACAATTAGAAAGTACCAATTTTCAGCCATGTCATGTGAATATGGGTAGACTTTTCTACACGTCATTTGTCCAGAAGCTTACATGGATGAGGTTTTTCAAAAGCCATATTTTCAAAACTGGCGCATTATTCGTTACCTACAACAACTAGTTGATTTGAATTGACACCCACACATCAGATAGATCCCCTATTATTCTCATTACACAATAGACAAATCCCTTATTTGTATCCAAGAGTCTAGTCTTCTAGTCGCAGTTGCGTAGATGGGTAAAGGTTGACATGTGAATAGGAAAGAGCCGGAAGGGCCTGAGATCATGGAGGCTTATGAAGACAATTGCCAAATTTTTGATCAGGTAGGTGTTGGGAACAATTAATTGCTTTATAAAGAAACAACTAATCACCTGTACATTAATTATCAACCGAGTAACATCTTTTTATTTCAAGGAAGTATGCAAAATATATGCAATAAACTACCCACGACTAACACTGGTCCTACATGATTATGTTCTACACTATCAAGCTCATCCAACAAGAAATAAAATGCAAGACTTAAATATCAATAGTAAATTTAAGAAGCATAAATCAAGTGACAGGAAATAAGAATTATGTTAATCACACAACTTGAATCAACACTAAAGTAAACAATGCCTTGATGAATTGGAAATTTAACTTATTGCACCCAACAAAATTCAAACGCTAATCTAGAGAAATAAATTAAATGAAATCTAGAAATTGTAGGAAATATCAAATCTGGAACATACAGTAGCCAACAAATTACTTGAAGAAAGGTAAATTTTCTTTAAGGAACATAAATTGAAATCCAAAGAAAAAAACACACAACTAAACTAGTTTCAATGTTCAAGGCATCACCTCGTCCAAAGCAGTGGGCCCACCTGCCAAAGAGTCAGTTCTGCCTTGAAAATAATTCAAATCAAAATAAAAATAATAGATGCAAAAATCAATGGACATCTTCCTTCATTAAAATATATGAGAGAAATAATTACACCAGAATGAAGTTCTTAGCTTTGCCTCAAATTCAATAATTTTCCATCCATTCCATAATTCTCTCTCCTCTCTCCCTCTAATCTGTTTTCATTTAAATACTCAGAGGGGAATGGGAAATTACAACTAAATGGATTACAAAATGATTTCCTATTACAATTTTGGATTGATTACATAATCTGAATAAACAATATCAAATATGGAATATCTCTCCATTATCAATCAGCTGAAACAAGTCGAATCTGGCATTGCAATTGGAAGAATTTAGAAAACAACCACAACAACAAATATGAAAAAATAATCTTCAAAGAACCTTATGTTTCTCTCAATACAGATCACATTTTGGAGAAACTACTTGAGGGAAGTTGAATGGTTTCATTCTGCACAAAACCTATGTCTCGGATTTTCACAATTCTTCTTCAGTTTCCCGAAACATCCAACGCAAAACTGCCACTTCTTATTCCAATGGATTTCTGAGTTGGAATTTTGATTATAAACTGAAAATGAATTTTGCAATCTAGAAGAGATCTTGGAGGCTAAAATCATGAGAGATTTTATAAAAAATTCATTACTAAACCATTATCAGCAAAATCATGCATAATAATCTTCAATTTATTAAAAATAAAGGAGAACGAATATTATTTACCCACAAGAGAATAAATAATTATAAAATGGAATTATATGATAAATGACGTGATAAAGAGTGGTAGAAATGGATGAAATATGTGTCAAGAAATGGTAGAAATAATGATATTTTAGTGGACCAACAACAGTTTGGTATCTTTTCTGTACTAATTTGGATGGTCATCATTATGCTACATTCAGGGAATTTGTTGAGAGCTTCAATGGACAATGTGTTGGAATATTGGTTGTTGTCGTTGATGTCAACCATAGCCATTGGATTTTGGACCCCATAGTTGATCGAAGTAGATAGACATAAAGGAATTAGACATGCAGATACAACACCCATGGATGGATATTATAATTCATGCCGCTTCTGGTGATATGTGGCATGTCACTAGATCCTCACGATTGAGGAGAAATTAATTTTTGAAGATGACAATGTGAATTGAAGCAGAAACTACATGTTGGCCCTAATGTTAAAAGGAAGTGACATAAAGGGTATAAATACATCTCATTATACATTCATTTTTTAACACACACAAGTTTATTAATGAACAAGGATATATAAGTCGAATTTCTGAGGAAAACTGAAGTAAAGTAGGTTGAATTTCAAGGGAGGATGAAGTCTTTTGGTGATGTGTTCTAAGGTATGTTATTTACAAGTCATATTACCATTTTTCTATAAATTTGTTTCTAGAAAAATCAAGATGGTGCAATTCAGAGGCTATTGAGAAGACATATCTAGGTACCTGTGGTAAAAATTTTAGCTCTTTATTCGCTATAATTTTGGAGATACACTCTGTGGAAGATATGGTTTTTGACTAGTATTGAAGCTAGTAATAAACATGTGTTCCAGGTAAAATAGTCATAACGTATTCATAGAGAACCCAAATTAAGTGAGACCAATTTCATTGAAAAGAGTACGGGCTTTAGTTTCCTGTGTATGAATTTCATAATCTGATGTTAAATATTGAGTGTAGAGAATTATGTACAAGTTTGCTCCCCTGAATAAACCAGAATTGAACAAGGTCTACAATTTTCTCTATAACTCCTTTTCTGGGAGGATTCAAGGAGTGAAACTTGGAGGAGTTTCAGAGAATACATTGAGTAATATTATCTATAGGATCAGATTATTCCAAGAAGTGAAGAATTGTAGAAGTTGAAGAATTCTTAAGAAGCATTATCAGGTTCTATGTGATGGTTGGTTGATGGTGATAATTTAATGTAAAGTTTTATTATCTCTCATATATTCTTGGGTGGAAGAAAGGGGCAAGGATGGAGAGGTCAAACCTATCTTGATATTGGAGGATTGTATCTTCCTTTTGGAGGTTTATCCCTCCCTTTATATTTGGAATCTGTAGCTACCTTTGGAAGTCATTACTTCCTCTGAACAATAATACATGATTAATTCTTATATATTGTGCATGGTGTATTGGTGTATCTCTTATACTATTATTCATTTTTCATTGGATAATATTCATTGTTGATTGGATATAAATTGAATACATTATCTGTTTGAAGTACAATTTCAAAAATACTAATTTCTCTAAATACTGATTCACCCCCCTCACAGTATTTCCAGCAATTGGTATCAGAGAAGGTTGCCTTCAGAACAGCTTAACCACTGGAAGGAAAATCTTGGGAAGTGATGGATGAGCATGAGCACATTCCAAATGGGATTCAACAATTTGATGGAAACAATTATGCATGTTGGAGTGATAGAGTGAAAACTTACCTAACAACTTTGGGAGTAGACATTTGGTACTCAGTTGTAAATGGCTATCTAATCCCAAAGAATGCTCCAACCGATCCAAATGAGAAGAAGCTTATGAGTTGTAATTAAAAATCCAGACATGTTATTCTAGGAGCATTGGCACCAACCATTGCTAGAAAAGTGATGGGTTGCAACTCTACTAAAGAGGTATGGGACAAACTCAAGAGTATCTATGAAGGTGATCCAAAAGTTAAGTAGGTCAAGCTTCAATGACATAGAGCATAATTTGAAAATTTTAAGATGGATGAAAAGGAAGATATTGCAACCTATTTTCTTAGAGTTGATGAAGTTGTTAATGCTATCGAAGGATTAGGTGAAGAGATCAATGAATCTTTTTTTGTAAAAAAAGTGTTGATATCTCTTCTCTTGAAGTATGATGCTAAGGTCTCTTTCATTGAAGAAACTAGGGACTTGACCAAAATGACAATGGATGAATTACATGGGTCTCTTATAGCATATGAAATGAGAACACGTACAGAAAGTGACCAGCCAAAAAATGAATCAGCCTTTAAATCCATAAATATGAAAAAAGACAAGGATAATGACCTTGATGAAGAAATAACAAATTTTGTAAGTAGTCTCCAGAAGGGAACTGGTAGATACAAAGGTAAGTCTCCTCTCAAATGATTTAACTGTGGTAGAATAAGACATATTGCTGAAAAATGGTACTATAAAGAGAGAAGTCTCAACAATAAAAAGAGATCTACTCCAAGGATGATGACATCTCCTCAGATGAGAGTGATGAAGAAGATAATGATGGAGGAGAAGTCATCTTCATAACCCAAGAAACCTAGGATGATGATCACAAGAGTTCTAAAGAAGAAGAAATTATTTATGAAGAATTTTTAGATGAAGAAACAAACCTTGACTCCTTTTGGGGATACAAAGACAATGTAGAGAGTGAACAAGAAGATGAGAATCTTGAAAAGTTGAAGCATGTTGAAACTAAAAATATCAATCTTAGAAACACAAACATAATACTAAAAGGTGAATTGAGTAGTTGTGAAGAAGATACTTACAAGCTTGAAAATACCATTGATAGCTTGAAGGAACAATTAGAATATTATGAGATATTGGAAGCAGAATTGGATCACACAAAAGTGGAGCTACTATTAACAATAGAAAAGTTCAAGAAGTTTGAAAAAAACACTGAAAAATTAGATGAGTTCCTGATCCAGGTGGATATTGGTGGCCACCCACCTTTTCTAGATGGCTCAAAACAACTTTCTAGCAATTTTGATAATTTACTATTTTGTTTGAGCTTCTGCTCGATTTTGACGACATATCGGTAGGCCACGCCCAAGGATGAGATGTCCAGAAATTCCATTTCGGTTTGGATGTATCTATGTAGAACACCACGATACTTGAGCACCAGATGTCACTCTGAATCTTTGATACCCAGCTTGGTGCGCAAGGTATGGGAGATATTTGTGAAATATGGCATTGTTTGGTCTCTTTCTTGCTGTAGTGTGGTCCATTTGGTATATAAGTCATCATAACTTTAGATAGGGTAGTATTGTTCCTTAATATCATCCCTGAAGGATTCCCAGGTGGCCGCGACTATAAATAATGAGGGTTCCTCTATTTCCTTTTGCTCACAGAAAGTTTCCCACCAATCTTTGACATGGGGAACAACTTTGAGGAGAGAAAAAGTAATCTTTTCTCTATTCGAAAAGTTATGGACAGAAAAACACCCTTCTAGTAGATCCAACCACTTGTCTACAACATCTGCGTCTATGTGACCTTCTAATATAGGAATATCGAATTTTATTTGTACCTTGAAGGTGGCGGTGCTTCCGCTCGAAGAAGATGCATCGCCTATTGGTAGCCTTCGAAGGATTTGCATGAAATTATCCATCATCTCGTTCCTCTGTTGCGTGAGGGCTTCCCCAATCAACAGTTTGAAAGGATCTCATGTCCCTTCATCTTTCTTTTCTCCTTCCATGACAAGTCGCTTGGGTGTGAGAGAGCTTTTGTCCTCAAGAGAAACAAGCTCGTGACCCAAATCTTTGTACTCCGACCTCGTTGGGTACATGCATTAAGACGACAAGGAGAAGACCGCTCTGATACCACTAATCCGGATTTTATGAGAAAAAAAAAATGAGTATATATTATTACCAGATTCTTAACACGGAATAACATAGATACAATAAAACTAGTTTTCTATTCAATAAGGAAATAAGTTGAAACTATAAAATGCAGCATAAAACAAGCTTGCTGGAATGGTGGCGGCTTATCTCTGAGAAGAGATGTGAAGACTACTCTCATTCACAAGAATATGATTACAATGAGGATCTCAAGGACTTTTTACAATAAACAAGAGTTTCAAAAACCCTAAACATCCAAAAACCTAACCCTAGGAGATGAAGCGCCAAAATTCATGTCGGCCCCGTTTGGGTAAGTCAGTACATCAACTTCCCGGGGTCATAACTTTTTCATACAATCTTTGTTTTAGGCATATGATAGCCCATTGGAAAGATCTATCCAAGGACTACAACAATTGCACAAAATTTCAAATTCTATAATCGCAACATACCCCAAAAAACGTCGTTTAGGGCCTCTAAACGGCTCCGGAAGTTCAGGACCTGAAAACTGCTAAAATTGTTCGGAATAAAACACTTTTAAAATAAACAATCTCATTAAAGAATATTAAAAGGCTTAGGAACAGAATACCTACAATCTTATAAACATAGTTGATTATAATATGTTTTAAGCCTCAAAATTAATAAAAAACTTTTTAAGAAACATTAAACCCTAAATAACAATAATAAGCAAACCCTAAAATAACTAAATAACCTACTCAAATACCTAAAAATAAACCCTACTAATTACCTAGGCTCTAGGTAATTAAAAAAAAAATTAATAAAAATTGATTTAATAATAATTTAAAATAATCTCAAAAAAAATTAAAACAAAACCCTATTAAAACTTAATCACACTAAATAAATAATAAAAAAGAAATTTACCAAACAACCTAGGTGACACCTAAATTTCATGGCAAACTCCAGTATTTAAAACCAAATCTTCTCATTATCTAAACCCAAGATTATTGTTATGAAGATGGATCCTGATTTGGATCCAAAACGTCGACAGTCTATTGACAAAACTGTGGCCATTCCGATCAACCATGAAACCCCAACCACAAAAATATTTTTAATCAAACTGCTAAAATAGTAAATTATCAAAATTGCTAGAAAGTTGTTTTGAGCCAACTGGAAAAGGTGGGTGGCCACCGATATCCACCTGGATCAGTTCCTTAGTAGTCAAAGATCTCCAAACAACAAGACATGACTAGGATACAATAATTGTTTGAAGACGACAAAACAAGAGAAGGAAGATGAAAATGATGAAACCAACACTCCAGAGAAAGTTGGAAAACAAGACAAAAGACTAGAATTTAGAAGGAATGAGACATCAAGAATATCCTCTCCGATCAGGTATGAAATAAATCATTATGAAGTAAAATACATAATAATAGATCGTGAACTTAGATGGACCACACCACAAATAATATCACTTACTCCCAGGTATCAAAATTTTTTTCTTGGACATTTTTATACTTGTGGAAATTTTGGACACAAGGCAATCAATTGTAGAATCAATGGAATGAATAACTACACAAGCTACATGAATGGTGCAAATAGTAGATATGGAAATTTTCGTAGACTTATCAACAAAAATTATAATCCATTTGACCGATTAATGGATCAAAATATTGTATTCTACTAGTGCAATAATCTTGGTCATAAAGCACGAGATTGCATAGAGATGAAGGATGATAATCCTATGCCAAATGTCCCTATACCAACTACAACATGGAAAAGGAAAGAAATTACACACAATGAAAACTATCGAATAACATTGGTTGCTAAAGAATGCAAAGAAGAAGATGAATGGTTCATAGATAGTGGGTGCTGATCTCATATGACTGGAGATCAAAGCAAATTTGTCATCTTGAAGAAAAAGGGTGGAAATGTTGCATTTGGAGATGACTCATCTACCAAAATACTTGGAAAAGGAATTGTAAAGCTTGGAAGTGAAAATGTAAAAATAGGAAAATCCTATTGGTTGAATATATGAAGCATAATATCCTCAATGTCAACAAAATATGTGATCAAGGATACACTCTTACATTTCACTCTTGAAAATGTAAAATTAGAGAAAATAACTCAGGAATATTGGTTGCAACTGCAACAAGAAGACCAAACAACATATACATCCTAGACATGAAGAAGAAAGAGAAGACAAAAGCCACACAAAAGGATTCCAAGGAAGAAAAAGTCACAAAGACCAAAAATAAGGATGAAGTATTTTTGAGTGCCACATGTTTAGGGGGAGAATCCCCAAAGAAAAAGGTCACCTTATGCCATTGAACTCAGGGGGATCAGCCCCACCCTTTTCCATTGATTTCAAAGGGGGGAGATAAATTGAAATCATGATGACATGGGGAGCATGAGTGTTTCCATCAATGACAAAGGGGAATATTGTTGGAAGATTGGTTGTTGTCATTGATGTCAACCCTAGCCATTGGCTTTTGAACCCCACAGTTGATCGAAGTAGATAGACATGAAGGAATTTACACATGTAGATACAACACCCATGGATGGATAGTATAATTCATGTCACTTCTGGTGGTATGTGGCACGTCACGTGGATCCTCACGATTGAGGAGAAATGGATTTTTGAAGATGACAATGTGAATTGAAGCAGAAACTACATGTCAGCCCTAATGTTAAAAGGAAGTGACAAAAAGGGTATAAATACATCTAATTATACATTCATTTTTTAACACACACAATTTTTTTAATGAACAAGGAGATATAATTTGAATTTATGAGGAAATCTGAAATACAGAGGGTCGAATTTCAAGGGAGGATGAAGTCTTTTGGTGATGTGTTCTAAGGTATGTTATTTACAGGTCATCTTACCATTTTTTATATAACTTTGTTTCTACAATGATTCCGATGGTGGAATTCGGAGGCTACTAAAAATACATATCTAGGTACATGTGGTAAAAACTTTATCTCTTTATTCGCTATAATTTTGGAGATACACATTGTGGAAGATAGGGTTTTTGACTAGTCTTTAAGCCAGTCATCAACAAGTGTTCCGGGTAAACAACTCATAACATATTCATAGAGAATACAAATGAAGTGAGACCAATTGCATTAGAAATAATATGGGCTTTAGTTTTATGTCTATGAATTTCATAATTTGATGTTCAATATTGAGCGCGAGGAATTATGTACAAATTCGCTCTCCTGAATAAACCATAATTGAATAAGGTCTACCATTTTCTCTATAACTCCTTTTATGGGAGGATTCAAGGAGTGAAACTTGGAGGATTTTTAGAGAATACATTGAGTAATATTATCTATAGGATCATATTATTCCAAGAAGTGAAGAATTGTAGAAGTTGAAGAAGTCTTAGGAAGCATTATCAGGTTCTATGTGATGCTTGGTTGATGGTGATCATTTAATGTAAAGTTTTATTATCTCTCATATATTGTTGGGTGGAAGGAAGTGGAAAGGATGGAGAGGTAAACCCTCTCTTGATATTGGAGGTTTATCCATCCCTTCATATTTGGAATCTGTAGCTACCTTTGGAATTCATTACTTCCTTTGAACAATAATACACAATTACTTCCTATATATTGTGCATGGTGTATTGGTGTATCTCTTATATTATTCTTCATTGTTCATTGGATAGTCTTCATTGTTGATTGGATATAAATTGAATACATGATATGATTGAAGTACAAGTTCAAAAATACTAATTTCTCTAAATATTGATTCACCCCCTCTCGGTATTTCCCACACAATGGGCCCGCATTACAAACTTGGTCATGCAGGTTACAGAGGATCCCATAGGAGTCGCTTGCAACCTCCCGACTAATGGCGAAAGGTGGTTTAAAAATACATTGATTGTAGGAGGAGATGTAAATCAGTTTTTGAAACCCAAAAAAAAAGACCCTAATTGGGCCAAAGGCATTCCCAGGGATTGGATTGCTGATGAATGGATGGAATCCTTACTCATGCTTAAAAGATTCATCACTTGTGAGGGGCATTATTCTGTTGTGTTTCTATTTCATCTACGATTCCTTATTCATATGGAAGGAATTAGAAGGATGAATCTACCCTATTATTTCTTGATGGATATCAACAAGATGGCCATGAAGGTCCAAGAAAACCCAAAAACCCCTCCTCACAGAATCGATCATCAGGGCTTGATCAAAGTACTTGTCAAAGTCGATCTAGGGAAATTGTAGAAGACTTGGGACAAAGTTTTGATCCAGTCAGTTTTGAGAATAAAGTGCATCCTTTTTCTGCAAAATCACATGATAAGGGTTCTAATCCTAAACAAGAAACTTCATATACTGCAAGTCAACTAGCTACTTCAAAGAAGAGAAAGAGAGAAACTTGTGTTAATATTTCAGATGAACCCATGGAAGCTCCCCCAACTAGCCAACAAGCATATTCATGGTCTTCCTATATCCTAGGTGGAGGTAAGCATCCATTTCCTTTTTCCAAGAAGACTTACTCTAGAAGGACTCAAAGACATGTAAAACCTAGGGTATTGGGAGAGGATACACAACTTGAGACAACATAGGAATTGGTAAATCCTGTATAGCCTAAAGACCATTCCCTAAATTTCATTCCTCCTAGTTCAAGCTCCTATGAATACAATGTTTCTCAATATAAAATTGTAATGCAAAAGAGGGGCACCAGGCCTCAAAACAAGTTCGGGATGAAGTCTAAAGCAATGTATAAAATTTCTATCACAAAGAAGGTCATCATCATCGATGAAGAGCATGTTAAACCTATGAAGAAGCCATCTATAAGAAATAAAATCCTTTTCACTAAGCTTGAGAAGAACAAATTCAAGAAGGGTGGCCTGATCATAAATAAAAAGACTATCACTGAAAAAAAACAAAGTTTCTACCAGAAAACAAGGTAAGAAGAATATGAAAATCCCAAACCCCAAGATCAGATCTGAAGGGAATGAGCCTAAGAGAATGAAAACCCAATCTCAATGTAAGCAGACTAGAAAGGATAATTTAGAATTGTTGGCAGAAGCAACGTCTTCAATCTTTCATAGAAATCTATCAATTTGAATATACCACCTCCAGGGTAAATCCAGTTTTTGAGATTAAAAATGATGGATGATGGAAAAATATTTTTTTTTCCTATGTCCAAGGTATTATTACCCTTTTTGGCTATGACGAGCTACAACCTAGGCAAAGGAAGGAGTTAAAAACATGTAGAACTGGTTTTTTGCTAGGTCGCTACAGGAAGTTCCTGCAGTGACACACAGAAAAATAGGGTCGCTACAAGAACACATGTAGCAACCGATTTTGTTGCTAAACCTGCCCAGTTTGATATTTTTGTAACAGAGGAAGGCTATAACTATGCTAGAATATTATGGATCATGTTATAAATCTATACATATTTTTTCGATCTAAAAGCTATATTGGGATACGAAGATAAATGCATATTGGGAACCAAGATTGAGTTGTCAAAGGATGGATTCGTATGGATATTTGAAGATTATATATATCTGGGAAGAACTAAGAGGACACTGCAATGCTGTCATCTGAATGGAAAACAATTCAAGCAAAGAGTGTTTTATGGAAGGTTGTTTCCTTGATCCTAGGAGGTTTTTTGTTAAATTGTTATTATTTTGTATATCAACAACCAAAGGCTGAAATTCATTTTGAGTTTTTGTAGGGATTGGTTTTGAGTGGTCCCCGATAGTCAAAAGAAACAATAAGTACATGTAACTAATTAAAAGCACTATATATCAAATGATGTAGAAGAAGAAAGGGTTGAATCCCTGTTTTGGCTTGATATTGCATTGTTAAAAATTGTTTTGATCTATCTTGCATGTGTAAAGACTTGAGTTGCTAATGAAATTGGTGGTTAGTATGTTATCTCTATTTGTTTATCATCTTCACATTTTTCTCTGAACACTTAGTTGATGTTATATGAGCTTATTGAAAAATGCTTTTGTGTTGAGAAGGCTGCTTTAACAAGTTTTAGTAATCTTTTCCACATTTGTGTTTTCTCCTTAAATCTTATTTAGAATGAATTCTAGATACATATTTTTCCTCTATTGCATAAAGACATTAAAGACAAGATTTGTTACTGGTGTATTTATCAGTCTTTGTTTTTCCCTTTTGTCTCAATCACATCACTTAATCTTAAATTTCTATCCATCAATTTTTTTTACCTGACTTTTTTCACTTAGGTGAGTGGTCTTAACAGATCTGATCATTATTCCTTTTTCAAATTAAGAAAAGGATTTATACATCCCAAAACCCCTATTAAACAATTTGAAACAAGGTGTGATAGGATTGAATCAATAGCAGTCTTGAGTCAACTTATAGTGCTAATAGTAGGAAAACTAAACTAGATGTAAGTAGTGTTCCCACTTGGAAGGATTGTCCATAACATACATTCTCAACATATCCTCGATTATTCTGTTAATCCTTTATGTCTACCCATTTGACTCTGGATGATACGCTATATTCAAATTCAAATTGGTCCCAAATCCATTAAACAACCCCTTTTATAAGTTGGAGGTGAACATGGGATCTCTATCTGAAACTATTTATTTAGGCTCCCCATGTAACATAACAACTTCCTTCATATAGATTTATGCAATGTTGATTGCCTTATGAGTTTCTTTTACCGAAATAAAATGTGCATCCTTTGTTAGCTTATCCACTACCACTATAATGGAACCATATTACCTTGTTGTCCTAGGAAACTTGGTAATGATATCAATAATGACCACCTCCCATTTCCATTGAAGAGCGAGCAATGTCTACAACAACCCTGCTGGGTGTCTATGCTCGGCCTTTACCTTCTAGCATTCCATGCTTCTCGCTAAATAATCTTCTACATGCCTCTTCATACCTGGCCAAAAATACTTCCCTCTTACAACTTTGATGGTCTTCTGGTATCCTAGATTTCCAAGGTATGGAACATCATGTATTTCCATTAACACTAAGTTCCTCAATTCCAACGAATTGGGGACACAAATTCTATTTTTGAATAAGAGGATTCCATCCTCATGTAGCTAGTAATCCTTGTATTTATTCTATAGACTGCCCTTCAACAAGATTTACTTGTCCTACAAATAATGTGGGTCTACTACTACAACTTTTAAAAATCTTCCCTTCAAATACTTGTTGTACATTCTAATACTTGCATTATGCATCTCATGCACCCTTATGTTGAGTGCATCTACCACTCTATTTTCTTTTCCTTTGATGTGCTTTATGTCAAAATCATATTTGTTGAGAAACTCCATCCATCTTGTTTTCCTAGAATTTAATGTTGGATGATCAAATATATGTTTCATACCACTATGGTATGTCGTTAAATCAAACCTCTGACCCATAAGATAATGCCTCCATATATTTAAGGCATGTATTATGGCTTCCAAATCCAATTCATGTGTGGTATAATTGATCTCATATTCCTTAAAATTTTTGGACTCATAACATATTATGTGTCCATTTTGTGTAAGGACTCCTCAATCCCTTCCTTTCATGCATTTTTACACACAACAAACTCTTCATATGGAAGTGTGACCTTTAACATGGGTGAGTTTCTTAATAACTCCTTCAAATGATAAAATCTTCTTTCACACTTGGCACTCTATTTGAAATTCACCCCTTTTGTCTGTAGATAAGCTATTGGATATGAAATCTTGGAGAGTCTTGCAATGAATATCCTATAATATCTAGTTAAACCCATAAAATATCTAACTTCAAAGATATTTTTAGGTGCTGGCCAACACCTGATTTCTTTAATATTGTCTAGATCCACTGCTATGCCATCATTTGAAACAATGTGGCCCAAGTATTGGATCTAATTTTGGTAAAAAGATCACTTGCTCAACTTTGACTATAATCGATGCTCTCTGAAAAATTGAAGCACCATTCTCAAATGTCTCTCATGTTCCTCTTTTGATTTAGAGTATATGAGAATGTCATCCAAGAATAAAATAACAAACTTGTTTAGGTAATCCTTGAACACTTCATTCATTAAACACATAAATTCTATTGGTGCATTTGTTAACCCAAAAGGCACCATTACAAATTCATAGTGCCCATATATTTCTCTGAAGGTCATCTTGCTAGTGTCTTCATCTTTGATCCTTACTTGATGGTAACTAGACCTTAGGTCAATATTGGAAAATATCCTTTCCCCTTAAATTGATCAAAGAGGTCATCAATTCTTGGTAATGGATGCATATTCTTCGTTGTGACTTTGTTCAATTGTCTAAATTCAATGCATACCCTCATATTCCCATCCTTATTCTTCATAAAAAGTACTGGGTCACCCCAAGGAAAAAGAATTGTGCATATGTACCCCTTCTTCAATAATTCCTATAGCTACATCTACAACTCTTTTAGTTCCAGTGTGCTCATTCTATAGGGAGCTTTGGACACTGGGGCAGCCCAAGACACTACATCAATAGAAAAATCAATGTCTCTCTTTGCTAGTAACCTTGAAATCTCCCAAAAAATATCTTGATATTCCCTCATAATTGTATGGCCATCAATACTTGGCTACTTACCCTTGGTTGGTTCTTCCATATGAGTTGCATTAACTTGGAATTTTTTTTTGAAACTTTTCTTCAATTGTAGTGATGAAATTTCTCTGACAATTATGGGTCTTAGAATACCTTTAACTGTCCTTGAATTTCCTTCCTCATCAATACATGTGAGATACTTATTATATATAGGACTGATGCTTTTCCAACCAATCCATACCAATCATGTAATCATAGTACCTGAGCGGTATGATGTTCAAATATTCCTTAGTGTTGAGTCCACTCACACCTACTAGGCATTCTTTGACAATCTCACTGATTCTCATCTTGGTCCTAGTAGATAATTGAACTAACCAATACTTTTTATGCTTACATTTCTTCAATTTAATTCTTTCAACTAGCATGGAATCTACATAGCTATGACTAACTCCATAATCAATCAAAATAGCTATGGGTTGATTCTCAATCATACCTTCTATATCAATCATGTGGGACTTGTAGTCTTCTTTTCCGTTTTCCAAGGATGCATAAATCCTTGGCATGCTCCTACCCACATCCTTCAATATATCAACTTCCTCAATTTTGTGTAGAGTCCTCATATTGTCTCCTTTGTGAGGAAAATCCTTGTACATGTGGTCACCATCACATCCCCAAAACCTCATGGGATGTTTCCTTGTCATTTTTACCATTGCATCAGTCTCTTTAACTTCATTGTGAGTTGGTTTCCCTTGTTGATATGCTTGATATATATTTATGATAAAGGGTGGCTTGAAATCCTTCTTCCTTTGATCCATTTTCCCTTTCTTCTTATCATCCCAGGCCTTTTGGAAAGATGGCCTTCCTCTGCTTTTCTCATACAAACACTTAGCCCTACTTATGGATTATTATAAACTCCTAGGATAATCATAGTTAATTTTATCCTTATAGAATGATGGAAACCCACTCAAAAATCTCCGAATTTTAACCTTTTCATTCTTGATGAAATACACATACCTTAGAAGCTCCATTAATCTCCTTTGATACTCCTCCATGGTCATGCTTCCAAACTTGAGTTCAAAGAAATATTTCATCTTCCTGTCATAATATTGCTTGGACAAATACTATTGCTCGAAATATTTCTTGAACTCTTTCTAAGAAATCCTCTTCTCATCAATGTGCTTTGTCTTCTTGAGTTGATCCCACCACATAGAAGCCTTTCCTTGAATATTATAAGCCACAATTATTGTTACTACATTTGATGGGTAATCATCTACCTGAAAGTATTTTCTCATGCCCAAAAACCAATACTCATCCTCTTCTCCCTTCCTATTCTCTCCATCAAAAGTTGGTGGCTTGAGCTTCTTGAGCTCTTGTTTCAAGACACATGGCACATATTTTCTGTTTCAATGTATGACAAAGGACACACTTGGGTTGCTCATCGACCTTGATCTTGTATGAGTTCTTATAATTGAATGTCCCATGGAGTGGTGATGTTTTTGATTATGTCTATTAACAATCCTTGAATTTCTGGACCCTATGGGATCCTCCCTTCTATCAAAGTACTTAGATGTTTCTACTTGCCTTGCACTGGTTTCTTGCTTTGTTCTAGAGTTTTTGTTGACTTGTTTATGAAACATGTTAATACTATGTAGAATCTCTTCTTGATATCTCATCATCCTTTAATTATATGCTCTATATCTCTGCACTTCCTTCTATAGTATTTTCATAGTTTCAACCAACTCTTCTAGCCCCACTCAACTTCTAAGACCATTTGATTTAGTCTTTGCATTTCCCATGCTGACATGGATACCTCTAACCTCATCCTCATGGGTGAAATACCCTTGAGCATATTCCATATCTTTAGTCCTCATGTTATACCTATTCTTGTCCATTTGAATCTTACTTTGCAAAATGTGTAGCCATAAAAATAAATTATGTTAGATTAGATTAAAAATAATCTAAGAATTATACAACAATTTTCCCCATTAATCCCTTAGACATATTTTTTTTCTTTTTTATTAGGAATTTTGATGCTCCAATCATAATTCCGAATGCACAAGATGATTTTTCTCATTAATAACATTCCAATGACTATTTTCTTACTTATTTTTGTGCTTGGAGCATAAATTTATGCCCATTCCAAGTTTTCTGGGCATTTCCTCGGGATGATGTCATTAGGTCTATGTGGAATCCAGGTATACCTATTGATGTACGCACCAAATGATGTCACCTATCTAATGACATCTGCGTGGACCCATCTGCCACCTTCGAATGGCGTGTCCTACCCTACACCTTCAACCGTAGATGTTCAAGGTTCCAAGCCTGCAACACTGTCAGAAGAACCCTTGTAGGGAATTCCCACCGGAATGCAAAATTTCTAGCCTAACGAATTTATCACAACCAACAAAACTTTCGAGAAAACCATTGCAGGGAATTTCCTTTGGTATGAAAACTTATTACCTAAAGATCACCTATCCAATCCAACAACATTCACCACTTCTTCCCTAATATTATAGCCTAATTTCAAATTGGTTGATGTTATCCTTCATTAAGGGTGTGACCGAAAAGGGTTGGTCACTCCTTCCCCTCATTATGGGAGCGACAGAAAGAGCTAGTCGCACTTTCCCTTCATTATGGGTGTGATCAAAAGACTTGGTTGCGATTTCTGACTTGCCAGGTCACGATCGATTTCTTTGTTTGTGTGTATAGGTCGCGACCAAGTCTATAAGATCCTATTTTTGTATTTGGTTTCTATGGATGTGACTTCCCAATGATTTCTCATGGTTTATCTTTGAGAAGGCTTCCATCATGAGCTCGATAATCTTATCCTAATAACTATATGGCCTTATCCCTAAATCCCTATAAGATCCAACCCATTCCGATGGGAAGGAGGAGAAAAAGAGATAGAAAGGTTACTCTGGTGATTTGGTTGCAATATTTGGTCAAGAATATTGGAAGGAGGCCATCTCTTCAGTCTACATTTGTAATTTGTAATATTGCTTATTTGATAAATACAAGACATGTTGATGTTTCCCTTTACTTGATTGTTTATCTAAGTTCATATTCATTGACAGAGAATTGGTGTGATTGTATGTTATTATATATTATCATATCTAAGATAATCTTTAGTTCATTTATTAGTTTCTGTCTTAGGTGCTGGTAGAACCTAAAGGATCTCAACTCCTGCAGGGTACAAAATCCCTACAATAGACTGGCAACCATACTAGGGAAGTTTTTCTCCATGTATTAATCCCATTCTATTATTGAAGTGTTGAATAGTATTTCTAAATATCTCCACCCTTTTAAGTTATCGTGTTCCATGCCAATCATTTCCTCACTCTTTTATGCATCTAGTTGAAAAAACCCATATCTCAGATGTGTCAGATCTTGTCCAGATCCACCATTGTTTCAATTCCGAGGTTCGGTCCCACTTTCCTTGTGTAAATAGAGTGATCAAACTCCTTCAGTCGCACCTTTTTCTCTTTAAGGGAGTGACCAAACACTTTTGGTCACACTTTTTTCTCTTTAATCAAGCGACCAATCCTTCTCTTAGGTTAACCATGAGCAACCAGACCTATTGTTCGTCGTTTTACCCTTCACAGGGAGTGATCGGTTGCTCTGTCTCCCTTTTCAGGGAATGACCATTATCCTAAGACCCATTTTTGAATATTTATCCTTCAAAATTATCACTTAGATATATTTTTTGTGGCCTTTTCAACACTCCATATCCACCTTGGATCTTCCTTAGATTCCTTGTGAATTTTACAATTTTTTGTGAACTTTTTTTCTTTTTTTGCTTGAAACAATTTCCTCTCTTCATGTATGCCACTATATTGTCATATTATTGAACTTAGTTTTGCATTGGTATGACCAAAACTGTCTTCCTTAACCTCCTCAAGTATTCTATAGATCCTTGGCATCTCCCTAAGAGATTGTTTGGAGAAATTTCTCTTTGATTATTTTCCCACTCTTGCTTTGATTTCTTTGAGTGTTGATTGATTTTTAGTCATTTGGAAGACTTTTTTCAATTTTGAAGCCTTGATTTTTGCATGTTTCAATTTGGGATATTTTCTTTCTTCCTTCTTATCTACTTTTTAGTGCATTACACATTATAGATTGAAAGAAAAGAAATAGAAGGAATTCCTTTCAAATTGCATTTACTTGAAAAGAAAAAGAGAAAGCATCAAATTTTATTCGATTTTTTTCAAAAGTAGCTTAGGAAAGTTGTTTTCTTTCATATTGCAAGAACTTCAGTTCACCATTTGACATTGTTGTACATTTCATTGAAAATAAAATTAAGAATGCATGTTGTTGAGTGCTTAGATGTCATCATAAACGAGTAAAGAACTCCCATCCCTGCTTTAGCTATCTTTCATAGAAAATAAATTATTGCATTGCATCATTCTCTGCACCTTTTTGGAGTCGATTCCTTTACACATCATCCGTTTCACTACCACACCCTTGAGTAAACTAACAACCATAAAATCAAGTGCTTAATAAAAATAATCTAGTATATTTTCTTTTTTGGGCATGTACATCAACAATAGATCAGGATAGAGATTTGGAATAGGCTATGAGGTGAACTCTCCAAAAAAACTAAAACCAAATTAGAATCTTGCGATAGGGAGAGAAAATCCAATTTTCATATAAGCATAGTTGAGACTCCCCTCTCATATAGGGGTTAAACATGAGGTCGGGTGAAGGAGAACAATAGAGATTACCCCTACGAGGCTTAACCAAATGTGGTGGAACATTAGTATATTGGGGGTTCTCCTTGAGAATTGATTGTTTTCATTTGGTCTCGGAACTTTGTGAATATTGAATCCGTTCAGGGTCCTATGGATATTTTTACGGTCCTCTTGCTCTCAGTCCTCTTGGATAATTTTGGACTTGATATCCTGCCCATACTTTCAGACCTGACTATCAATTGTACCTGATCAGAGGCTGACTATGAGTTGGTAAACTTAGTGACCATAATCCTTAGGGTATATACACAAGGTGATGGTGAAGGGGAGTCTTCATTGTACCTGGGTCAGACATTGGTTAAACTCACTCAGCCTCCTTATAGGGCCACCCGGGACTCTCACCGTAAGGGGACTTGCACCAGGGCATAGGTATATTAAGCAGGTCACCAATGTAACTAATCCACCCGCTCATCCCAACCCCTTTTTATGTGTTCCTACGATATTGGATTTCATCACCAACTAGTACATTCATTGTGAGAAGTTATTGTTTTGTTTGGTTTGCTCCTAGATTTTCTAGGGCGTGTTGTTTTTTTTCTTAGTGGAACTTAGGTTTGAATTTGTATATATGGCGTCAGTTCCTGGGAATACCAATGAAGTAATCCATTTTCCAGGGATGTCATTTATTTATCCTTTTGTAGGACACGTTGGTCCACTTAACATCGCCACTTTGACTCCTCCTGGTCTCATGATTGGGTTACCAATTTGGTTATTTTCCACTCTAGTGAACGTCAATGCTCCTAGTGCTTCATATATAAACACTCCACCCCAGTATCCTCAACATATTTTTGATCCTCCACCTTCTTCTCCCTTGGGGTCTTCTTCCCATTCTTCCTCTTCACCTAGTGAAAGCTCTACATCTAGTAACCAGGTTGATAAGAAGAAGAAGCAACATAACATTAAGAAGAAGAAAACTAAGAAAGAGGAAAAGATTCCAATCACTACAGGACATGTTGGAAGCGATCAACCAGGCTCTTGGAATCATGTTGGGAGTGTTGATGGTGTCATCACATCTAAAACTCTCAAGCCCAAATTCCCTTGTAGTATTTGCAAGGGTAATCACCTTCTCAAGGATTTTCCTGGTATTCCCAAGATCATTGAAGTGTGGTCTCAGGTTTCATCTCAATCTGCGTCATCAACCGGTGCAGGCCATGCTGGTGACAACCCTTTGACTAATAATCCGGTTGGAAATAAGAAGGGTAAAGTCAAATTTATGTTCTTGTTATGTAAGGAGATACACTGCACCTACCTTTGTCCCCACATGGATGAATTAATCTCTGTTGAAATCTTTTTCTAATGTTCAACAACAACTTCCAACATCTTACCGTAAACTCTCTCCCAACCCACTACTAGTTGATGAAATGGCCAATCTGGTTCCACCCTCTGTTAGTCTGGTTGATCAAGTGGTCAATATGGTTTCATCCTCCATTGACCCAATTGATAAAATGATCAATCTGATCCCATCATTGGTTGATCCCACTCTTCCATTGAAGAGTGACACCCAAGCGATTGATCCTCTTCCATCATCGGTCGATCCCACTCTTCCATTGAGGAGTGAAACCCTAGTGATCGATACAAGTACCTCCTCGGTCAATCTGGTCCATCAAGTGGTTGATTTGATATCCCCATCCATCGATCTCACTCCTCCTTTGAAGATTGAGGATGTCACTCAGTTATTTTTTGTTACTGTGGATTCCTTCGGGCAAGGGGAATTACACCCATTCCAATGGAACCCCCTCCAAGAAATGTGATAACCATTGATTAGAATGCTCTCACAGAACCTCGTCTTTCTTCTTACGTACCTTTCCAAATAGTTGTCAAAGTTTGTGCTAGGAATATTTATAACACTCTATAATCAACAAAGGAGCTTATGTTAGTATCCTATCCTCTAATGCTTTCCAAGATCTTTGTTAACCTCATCTTGCATCGATGACTCATAATATGTTGTATTTTAATAGAAGGATTAGTCAACCTTTAGGGATCCTTCCTTAGTTTCATGTTACTTTTGGGGGAAAAATGATCTGCATTGATGTGATGGTAGTCCACGACCCCTTATACTTTAATTTTCTCCTCCAGTGAGACTATGTTTATGCTATGGAGTCTCTTTTGTCCACACTCTTTCGAGTGATGTGTTTCCCTCATAATGGAAGCATTATGGAAATAGCCCAACTTTCACTGATTGGACCTCATGTGATGGTCAACCATCAATCTTTCTTAAATGGTCCTTCTATTCCAGTCTCATCAGCCTCGTCACACATTAATTATGTGGAAACCTATCCCATGCATTCAACTTCTCATGAGAAGGAATATCTCCCTTCTTCTGACTTAGATCTGGTAGTTGACATGGTGATCTATTCGATTGGAATTTTAGAGCCTGATCCCCCTACCCCTATCATGCCCCTCGACATGTATTCCTTACAGAGTCTTGTTCTTTTGTCTCATGAAGATCTCTTGGAAGCCATGATCAAGGTTTATCCCTTAACATGTATTTCTTTCGAAGTATTATCCTCTTGGAAGGCATGATCAAGATGATCACTCCGAGCATGGTTCCCATTTCTTTGTCAAGCTCGTAAAAAATGAAACAAAGGTATAGGGATCCCACCCAACAAAGAGCATAGTTTATTTTCGATTTCAAGCTCATTAAAAAATAAACCAATTGTAGATCATAGTTCTTTTCCTGTGTCAAGATCGTTAAAAAAAAATGAAACATACCCTTATGAGCATGGTTATTTTCCTGTGTCAATCTTGTTAAAAAATGAAACAATTTCCTCTCCCATTGAGTCAAGTCTTCCATTAAAACTTGTAGTTGAACCTTTATTCCATCCACCTCAGTCAATTGATCCTTTTTCCTTCTCCCTCTCTAGTGAACATTTTTCCTATTAGTAACCAGGAGTCTATTAGGTATACAAATTGGAGATAGGAGAAGAGTTGGTGGATGAAATGAAGCTTGGGGGGCATGTCTCTAGCCTCTGGTTATCAGTCTTGAGTTAATACAGTAGCTTCTCAAGATGGGGGCAAAGTACCAACCACCCACCTTTGGACTTTCCATTGGGAAGTGTCGAGCACAATTAATTTTTTAGTTTCAAGCTCACAAAAAAATGAAACCTACCCAAGCACAATTTTGCTTTGTTTTAAGCTTGTGTAAAAATGAAACCAATCTCTAGCTTAGTATTTTTTCTTTCTCATGTTCATAAATACATGAGAACATATTACCGAGCTTAGTCTTTGTTCTTTCTCTTACTTGTAAATACATGAGAATAGGTTATCGAGCTTAGTCTTTGTTCTTTATCGTGCCCGTGCTCGTAAATACATGAGAATAGGTTACTGAGATTAGTCTTTCTTATTTCTCATGCTTGAAAATACATGAGAATAGGTTACCGAGTATACTTTTATCTTTTTTTTGGACTCGTAAAATCTATACGAAAATGGAACTCTTTTTCAGACTCTCTAAATATGAAAAGATTTTCGAGTGAGCTTGTTTCCTTTCATACTCGTTAAAAGGTTAGAAAGGGTATCTTTAGTTTACCAATTTTTCGGCCTCGTTAGACTAATTATGAAAAAGGACCTCATTATGGAGAACTCTTTAAGTTCTTTTCGAACTCTTTAGAAAATGAAAATATTGCCAAGCGATCTCATTTTTTTTCATGCTCGTTAAAGTGAATTAGAAAGCACGTCTGTTGAGTGGTAGTTTATCTCTTTTTCAGTTTCATCAGACTATTTACAAAAAAGGAACACCCTATCCATTGTGGTTAGGAGAGTTCTCCTAGGTTTCATTTTATACTTTTTTGGGCCTAAGAGACTAAATTTATGATAAAATTACCACCCAGAGTCTTTTTTAAGTTTTCCAGACTCCCTAAAACTGAAAACACCAACGAGCAAAAACCTACCTGGGATTGAGAAAAATCCATAGGTAAGTATATGGAGTCTTCTTTAAGTTGTTTTTAGACTTCTTCAACTTGAAAAAAATTATATTTCTTCATCAAGGTCATTATACCTATCATTTGTCTTATTTATGGCTTTAAAGGTTGCTTCATTGTTTGGCTGGTCACTTTTTGTACATGTTCTCATTTCATATGTTATAAGAGACTCATGTAATTCATCCATTGTTATTTTGGTCAAGTCCATAGTTTCTTCAATAGCGGAGACCTTAACATCATACTTCAAGAGAAGTGATCTCAACACTTTTTGTGCAACCAAGGATTCATTGAGATCTTCCCCTAATCCTCTGATGGCATTAAAAACTTCATCAACTCTAAGAAAATAGGTTGTAATATTTTCCTTTTCATCCATCTTTAAATTTTCAAATTATGCTCTATGTCGTTGACGCTTGACATGCTTAACTTTTGGATCACCTTCATAGATACTCTTGAGTTTATCCCATACCTCTTTAGTAGTGTTTTAGCCCATCACTTTGCTAGCAATGGTTAGTGCCAATTCTCCTATATCTTTTGAATTACAACTCATAAGCTTCTTCTCATTTGGATCCTTCGGAGCATTCTTTGGGATTACATAGCCATTTACAACTGAGTACCAAATGTCTACTCCCAAAGTAGTTAGGTAAGTTTTCACTCTATCACTCCAGTATGCATAATTGCTTCCATAAAATTGTTGAATCCCATTTGGAATGTGCTCATGGTCATCCATATCTTCTCAGGATTTTCCTTCCAGTGGTTAAACTATTTTGAAGGCAACCTGCTCTGATACCAATTGTTGGAAATACTAAGAGGGGGGTGAATCGGTATTTAGAGCAATTAGTATTTTTGAAATTGTACTTCAATCATATCATGTATTCAATTTATATCCAATAAGCAATGAATACTATCCAATGAATAATGAAGAATAGTATAAGAGATACACCAATACACCAATACACCATGCACAGTATATAAGAAGTATTCATGTATTATTTTTTAAAGGAAGTAATTACTTCCAAAGGTAGCTACAACTTACAAATATAAAACGAGGGATAAACATTCAAAAGGAAGATATAATCCTCCAATATCAAGAGATTTTTGACCTCTCCATCCTTTCCCCTTCCTTCCACCGAAAAATATATGAGAGATATTAAAGCTTTACATTAAATTATCACCATCAACCAACCATCACATAGAACCTGATAATGTTTCCTGCAACTTCTTCAACTTCTACAATTCTTCACTTCTTGGAATACTCTGATCCTATAGATAATGTTACTCATTGTATTCTCTAAAATGCCTCCAAGTTTCACTCCTTGGATCCTTCCAGAAAAGGATTGATAGAGAAAATGGTAGACCTTATTCAATTCTAGTTTATTCAGGAGAGAGAACTTGTATAGACTTCCCCGCACTCAGTATTTAATCTCGGATTCTGAAATTCATACACACAAAGCTAAAGCATGTCCTCTTTCCAATGCAATTTGTCTCACTTCATTTGGATTCTCTATGAAGACGTTATGACTGTTTTACCAAGAACACTTGTTTATGACTAGATTCAGGACTAGTCAAAAACCCCATCTTCCACAGAGTGTATCTCCAAAATTATAGTGAATAAATAGTTGAAATGTTTACCAAAGGTACCTAGGTATGTCTTCTCAATAGCCTCCAAATATCACCATCTGAATCATTCCAAAAACAAATTTATAGCAAAAATGGTAAGATGACCTATAAATAACATACCTTAGAACACATCACCAAAAGGCTTCACCCTCCCTTGAAATTTAGCCTTCTTTAATTCATATTTCCTTCGAAATCCGAATTATATCTCCTTGTTCATTAATAAACTTTTGTGTGTTAAAAAATGAATGTATAATGAGATGTATGTATACCCTTTATGTCACTTCATTTTAACATTAGGGACAACATGTAGTTTCTACTTCAATTCACATTGTCATATTCAAAAATTCATTTCTCCTCAATTGTGAGGATCCACATGACGTGCCACATACCACTGGAAGAGGAATGAATTATAATATTCATACATGGATGTTGTATCTTCATGTGTAATTTCCTTCATTTCTATTGACTTCGATCAATTGTTGGGTCCAAAAGCCAATTCCATCCATGGGTGTTGTATCTTCATGTGTAATTTCCTTCATGTCTATCTACTTCGATCAACTATGGGGTACAAAATCCAATGGATAGGGTTGAAATCAATGAAAACAACCAATCTTCCAACAATCTGCCCCTTTGTCATTGATGGAAACACGCATGTTCCCCTGTCATCATGATCTCAATTTCTCTCCCCCTTTGACATCAATGGCAAAGGGTGGGGCTGCTCCCCTGAGTTCAATGGCATAAGGTGACCTTCTTCTTTGGGGTTTCTCCCCATGAACATGTGACACTCAATAATACTTCATCCTAATTTTTTTTCTTTGGGACTTTTTCTTCCTTGGAATCCTTTTGTGTGGCTTTTGTCTTCTCTCTCTTCTTCATGTCTAGGATATATATGTTGTTCGGTATTCTTGTTGCAGTTGCAACCAATCTTCCTGAGTTCTTTTCTCTGATTTTACATTTTCGAGAGTCAAACGTAAGAGTGTATCTTCTTCATAACTACTCAATTCACATTTTAGTATTATATTTGTGTTTATAAGCTTGTTATTTTTAGTTTCAACATGCTTTAACTTTTTAAGATTCTCATCCTTTTGTTCACTCTCTACATTGTCTTTGTATCCCCAAAAGGAATCAAGGTTGGTTTCTTCATTTGAATCTTCTTCAGAAATGATTTTTTATTCTTTAGAAATCTTGTGATCATCATCCTGGGTTTCTTGGGTTATTAAGAGGACTTCTCCTCCATCAGTATCTTCTTCATCACTCTCATATGAGGAGATGTCATCAACCTTGGAGTAGAATCTCTTTTTATTGTTGAGACTTATCTTTTTATAGTAGCATTTTTCAGCAATATGTCCTATTCTACCACAGTTAAATAATTTGAGAGGAGACTTACCTTTGTATCTGCCATTTCCCTTCTGGAGCCTTCTTACGAAATTTTCTATTTCTTCATCAAGGTCATTATCCTTGTATTTTGTTTTATTTATGGCTTTAAAGGCTTCTTCATTGTTTGGTTGGTCACTTTCTGTACCTGCTCTCATTGCATATGCTATAAGAGACCCATGTAATTCATCCATTGTCATTTTGGCCAAGTCCCTAGTTTCTTCAATGGTGGAGACCTTACCATCATACTTCAAGAGAAGTGATATCAACACTTTTTGTACAACCAAAGATTCATTGAGATCTTCACCTAATCCTTTGATAGCATTAACAACTTCATCAACTCTAATAAAATAGGTTTCAATATCTTCCTTTTCACCCATCTTCAAATTTTCAAATTCTTCTCTATGTTGTTGAAGCTTGACCTACTTAACTTTTGGATCACCTTCATAGATACTCTTGAGTTTTTCCCATAACTCTTTAGCAGTGTTGTAGCCCATCACTTTGCTAGCAATGGTTGGTGCCAATGCTCTTAGAATAACATGTATGTATTTTTAATTAGAACTCATAAGATTCTTCTCATTTGGATCGTTTGGAGCATTCTCTGGGATTACATAGCCATTTATAACTGAGTGGCAAATGTCTACTCCCAAAGCTGTTAGGCAAGTTTTCAATCTATCACTCTAGTATGCATAATTTCTTCCATAAAATCGTTGAATCCCATTTGGAATGTGATCATGGTCATCCATCTCTTCTCATGATTTTCCTTCTAGTGGTTAAATTGTTCTGAAGGCAACCTGCTCTTATACCAATTGTTGGAAATACTGAGAGGGGGGTGAATCAGTATTTAGAGATATTAGTGTTTTTAACTTGTACTTCAATCATTTCATGTATTCAATTTATATCCAATCATCAATGAAGACTATCCAATGAAAAATGAAGAATAGTATAAGAGATACACCAATACACCATGCATAGCATATAAGAAGTAATCATGTATTATTGTTCAAAGGAAGTAATGACTTCCAAAGGTAGCTACAAATTCCAAATATAAAGGGAGGGATAAACCTCCAAAAGAAAGATACAATCCTCCAATATCAAGAGAGGGTTGACCTCTCCATCCTTGCGCCTTCCGTCCACCCAATAATATATGAGAGATATTAAAGATTTACATTAAATTATCACCATCAACCAACCATCACATAGAACCTGCTAATGCTTCATGAGACTTCTTCAACTTTTGAAATTCTTCTCTTCTTGGAATACTCTAATCCTATAGATAATTTTAATGTATTCTCTAAAACTCCTCCAAGTTTCGCTCCTTGAATCCTCCCAGAAAATGAGTGATAGAGAAAATGGTATACCTTATTCAATTTTGTTTTATTCAGGAGAGCGAAGTTGTACATAATTCCCCATGCTCAATATTTAACATCAGATTCTTAAATTCGTACACAAGAACCTACATCCCATACTCTTTCCAATTCAATTGGTCTGAATTCATTTGGATTATCTATGAAGACGTTATGATTGTTTTCCCCGAAAGATATGTTTATGACTAGCTTTAGGACTAGTCAAAAACCCCATCTTCCACAGAGTGTATCTCCAAAATTATAGCAAATAAAGAGCTGAAATTTTTACCATAGGTACCTAGATATGTCTTCTCAATAGCCATTGAATTTCACCATTTGAATCATTCTAGAAATAATGTTATAGTGAAAATGGTAATATGACATGTAAATAACATACCTTAGAACACATCACCAAAAGACTTCATCCTTCCTTGAAATTCGACCTTCTTTACTTCATATTTCCTCAGAAATTAGACTTATATCTCCTTTTTCATTAATAAACTTGTGTGTGTTAAAATACGAATGTATAATGAGATGTATTTATACCCTTTATGTCACTTATTTTTAACATTAGGGATGACATGTAGTTTATGCATCAATTCACATTGTCATCTTCAAAAGTTCATTTATCCTCAATCATGAGGATCCATGAGACATGCCACATACCATCGGAAGAAGCATGACTTATACTATCCATCCATGGGTGTTGTATCTGCATTTGTAATTTCCTTCATGTCTATATTCTTCGATCAACTCTGCGGTCCAAAAGCCAATTCCATCCATGGGTGTTTTATCTACATGTGTAATTTCCTTCATGTCTATCTACTTCGATCAACTTTGGGGTCCAAAATCCAATGGCTAGGGTTTACATCAATGAAAACAACCAATATTCCAGCAATCTCCCCATTTTTCATTGATGGAAACACTCATGTTCCCACTGTCATCATGATCTCAATTTCTCCCCCCCTTTGACATCAATTGCAAAGGGTGAGGTTGCTCCCCCTGAGTTCAATGGCATAAGGTTACCTTCTTCTTTGGGGCTGCTCCCCCTAAACATGTGGCACTCAATAATACTTCATACTTATTTTTGGTCTTTGGGACTTTTTATTTCTTGGAATCCTTTTGTGTGACTTATGTCTTCTCTCTCTTCTTCATGTCTAGGATGTATGTGTTGTTCGGTCTTCTTGTTGCAGTTGCAACCAATATTCTTGAGTTCTTTTCTCTGATTTTACATTTTTGGGAGTCAAATGTAAGAGTCTATCCTTGATCACATATTTTGTTGACACTGAGGATATTATGATTTAGATCTTCAACCAATAGGACTTTTCCTTCTTTTACATTTTCACTTCCAAGATTTACAATTCCTTTTAAAAGTATTTTGGTAGATTAGTCATCTCCAAATGCAACATTTCCACCCTTTTTCTTCAAGATGAAAAACTTTCTTTGATCTTTAGTCATATGAGATGAGCACCCACTTCCTATGAACCATTCATCTTCTTCTTTACATTCTTTAGTGAATAATGTTATCTGACAGTTTTCATTGTGTGGAATTTATTTCCTTTTCCATGTTGTAGTTGGTATAGGGACATTTGGCATAGGATTATCTTCCTTCATCTCTCTGCAATCTTATGCTTTGTGACCAACATTATTGCACTTGTAGCATACAATATTTTGATCCATTAATGGGTCAAATGGATTATAATTTCTATTGACAGGTTTACAGACATTTCCATATCTACTATTTGCACCATTCATGTATCTTGTGTAGTTATTCCTTCCATTGATTCTACAATTGATTTCCTTGTGTCCAAAATTTCCACAAGTATAACAATGTCGAAGAAAGAAATTTTGATACTTGGGAGCAAGTGATGTTCGTTGTGGTATGGTCCATCTGGTTTCACGATCTATTCTTCTATAGTTTCATTCATAATGATTGTTTTCATACCCGATGGGAAAGGATCTTATTGATGTCTCATTCCTTCTAAATTCTATTATTTTATTTTGTTGTTCAACTTGCTCTGGAGTGTTGGTTTCATCATTTTCATCTTCCTTATCTTGTTTTGTTGTCTTCAAACTATCATTGTATCCTAGAATTGTATTTTCGTTTGGAGATCTTTGACTGCAAAGTATCTCATCTAATCTTTCAGTGTTTTTTTCGAACTTCTTCAACTTTTCTATGTCAATAATAGCTCCCCTTTTGTGTGATCCAATTCTTCTTTCAATTTCTCAT
>SNQJ01S0094276.1:31315-54158 GCA_010110895.2 Picea sitchensis
GCGCACCTTATGATGTGAAGTGTCTTTCAATTTTTGTATAGTATTTGACCCTTCTGGAATGCTGTGACTAGTGCCATGAATGAATTCATTGCTGTTTTGATGATGTAGAGTTCTTGTCGCTATGTGCAGATGATGTGGAGTTCTTGTCGCCATGTGCAGACGAAATTTCAGTGCTAACACCAGAAATATAATAAAGGTGGGTTTACCCACCCAGATTGAGAAGTCGGCCCTACTAGTGAAGAGACACTTCACACATGCCAGAACTTGTATAAATACAGGAGGCTAGCGCCTCATTTGATCACAACTCACTTGCACAGTTTGAGAGACAAGTTTTGATTTGTTACCGGCAAAAGAGAGAGGGAGAAGAGTGGCGCATTTTTTGGAGAGGACTATCCGTATTGGTTTGAGTTATCTCTTCACATTGTATTGGCAATTTATGATAAGGAAGTTTTTGTTGGGTTTTCTTCCCCTATAGGGTTTCCCAGGATAAATGTTGTGTCTCTTGTGAATGTGTATTTCTCAGTGATCTTGTTCTTATGTTTCTATTATCTATTGAAATGAAAAGAACTATAATAATGGCATAAAACATTAACATATTTTTAGATTCTTAGTATTTGCTGTAGTGAATGGAGGTTGAGGCAGATTTGTTATGATACATGGTTGGTACATATTTGAGTTCCATTGATATATATTATGATGTATTATTGGAGGCATATTTGTTGGATACCTTGGTGCATGCATTTGGCATGATGATGGGATACATATTGGGACATGTAGTTGATGAGTTGATGAGGTGGTCATGTTGCACATCATTGATGAGTCATAGCTTGATCTAAAGTTGATTCATGATTGGTACACTTTTTGTTCATTGCTAGAGGCACCTAATAGCAGTATGATTGGCACATGGCTTATGGTTAATATGGAATACATGCATGAGGAAACATCTTGATTGTAGTTCATCTTGTTGTGATATTTGGGTGCATGGTTGATGCACTTGCTTGGTACAAGTGGTGATACATGTTTGGTGCACTTGTTGATGTATGGGACACTTGTTATAATACTTGATGGTTGAGATACATGGTTTTGGCACTTGGTTCATGGTAGAGACATGTCACTTGTTTGAGGCACATAGTTGGCATATTGGTCGAAGAATATGGATGATACGCAGTTGGCACATGTTATTGGCATATGGTTGATGCACTCCATTGATGATATCTTATGGTATATTGTATTTTTTTGATGTACATGGTTGATGTACATGGGTGTTGTGCATGGTTGGCACACAATATGGCAAGGATGTACTTGATTGATATTTTATTCATGATTCTCTATTCATTGTTGGAATATATTTTTCTTCATAAAGTATGGTATGACATGAGTTTGATGCACAGATAGGTCCAAGGATTGTCATAGAAAGAGTGGTTGATCTATGTTCCGGTTGAGTAGTAGCATTTGTAGCAGAAGCATATTGCAATGGTAGCATATTGTTCATATTGCAGAGAAGATAGGGGGAGACATACCCATGGGGGTATTCAATCTTCTTACCATGATTCCAGGAGGAGATATTTATCAAGTGCAAAGATAAATACTTGGAAAAATATCCCTCTACTTGGAGAAAGAGCACAGAGGCATGGTTCTAGGGGGAGCAATGGTCACAGGGGGATCATGAGCGATATGTCTTCAGCATTACATAAGAGTGATATCCCTTGTTCAAAAGGGAAGATATTATCTATAGGAAGATCAAGGCATCCAGGCAAGGGGAGCATCCCCAAGGATACTTCAGGCAGGGGGAGTAGCCCCAAGGAGAGAACTACCCTTTTCCATTAATGTAAAAGGGGGAGAGATAGTCACATTGATGTGATTGAGATGACTATTGATGTAGATAAATGCCTTGTCTACATGTTTCCATCCATGATTGGTGATTGACATCAATGTTGATATTTCCATCAATGCTAAAGGGGGAGATTGTTGGATCATGTTGTCATTGATGTCAAAGGATTGATTGATGTCAAAGGAACAATGTCTTGATGAAGTATGTATTTTCATATGATGCATATATGAAGATGGATCAATGTGTTTTCATTGATGGTTTGATATTGATCGTTGGATCATGTGATCATGCATGGAATCAATGACAAAGGGACAATTTCATAGTGATGTATTATCATGGGTTATTCTAGTTGAATTGATGTAAATATGACTCATTATTTCCTTGTCATGGTTTATAGGAAGTACAAATGGATGAAATCCAAAGTGGTACCCTTATGGTGAAAGCCCTCACGGGAAGACGCTTTGCGGATGAGTTATCCTAGAAGTATGGTTAGAGAACCCATGCTTAATTATAGAATAATGAGATGAATATTAGTGAATGTTTTAGTGAAACTATCCTATATGGATAGTGCTTGTCATGCCATTTTCGATGGTATGTGGAACATCACATAACTCCTCACGGTTTGAGAGTTATGGCCTTACGAAGTTGGAGGACCCTCATATGTTGGCTAGAAGCCCCAAAAGGTCAAAGAAGTCAAAATTCTTACAAAGGAGAAATTATTTAAATAATAAAGTGAAGTGATAAAGTCAAAGAGGATTATTTAAATAATAAAGTAAATAGAGAACTTTCTAATTATGGAAAGTAGTTATAAGAGAGTTAACCCTAAAATGAGGAAAGTGGGTTAAGTGGTCAAGTGGCTATTGGATATATGGACAAGTGGCCAATTGGACAAAGTTGGGCATAGGTGACTATGTGAACAAAGTGGACAAGAAGATGCTTCTAAGGAAGCTAATTGGAGAGTATAAATAAGAGGCAAGGGTCTCTTGTAAAGACATGTCTCTTGAGCTTATATTGAAGATCTATTCTGAGAGAGAGATTGAATGGAGGATCTCATGGACACATCAAAGTTTTTGTAAGTCTGAGATATTGATGGCAGAAGTTTCAGAAGTTCAAAAACCCTAGTTTCTGAATGAGTACAGAAGCAACACTGGGCCAGAGAGCATACATACGCGGGCTGCAGTGAGCCAGAGTGCATACACACGTGGGCTGAAGGAGGATCGAGCATGTATAGTTGGAAGAAACTCATGGAGACTTGAGTGTGAGATGGTATCAGGATCTTGAAGGAAAAAGAAAGTTCTAGATCTGCATTCTATGGGTTCAGATTTGCATTAAAAGTTTTGGTATGGTTACATAGTTGTCCTGATGGATACTCTTGCTTATTGTATGGTGAATTCTTAAGGCATTCTTGGTATGGTAGTTATGATATGGTTTATGTTGGTTGACTGATAGAGTGAGCAAAACTCTTTTGATTCAGTACTCATATGGTTTCCATAGTTCACTGGTTACTTATGATTGAGTAACATTCATATTGTATGGTTGAGGAGCATGAGTAATTTGTTGGAGAGCATAGATGTGTTGTGATTGGTTATGGTACAGATTAGATAGTGAAAGGAAAAAGTGGATGTGACTGAAGGCTGCAGAGGATCTAAGTTTTTCAAGGAGAGAAAACCCTAGTTGATCAAAAGGAATACGCAGGTTGCAGTACAGATTGGCTGCATACATACGCGGGATGTACTACTAGTAGGGCACATACACACACGTGTTGCACTACTGACAGGTCACATACCTGTTGACGAATTGGTATCTTTTGAGGATTGAATCCTATTCTTTGTTGTTGTTGAGATGTGTAAGATGAGTCTTGCATTGCAGAACTGGTGCTCTTGTGGAGTTGTAACTCTATTCAGTTGTTGTTGATAAACCCAAGGATTGTAGTTCATAATAAAAAAAGCATTGTACATACATCTTGTGTTCTTTGTGTTCTTTGTGCTAATGGCTTGTTGATGATATATGTTGCTATTATCTGTTGTTGATATATGTTCTCATACAACTTGTTATAAATGACGGTAATAAGTGATGAGTAAATGGTGATTGCTAACTAAGGAGTTTTGTGAAGGGAAGTTTTAAAAACATCCCTACACTTATTCACCCCCCCCCCTCTCAGTGTGGTCGGTGTGTCCAACAAATACACCATGCACAGTATATAAGAATTAAACATGTTTTATTATTAAAAGAAAGTAATGACTTCCAAAGGTAGATACCAATTCCAAATATAAAGGGAGGGATAAACCTCCAAAAGAAAGATACAATCCTCCAATATCAAGAGAGGGTTGACCTCTCCATCCTTCCTCCTTCCTTCCACCCAAGAATATATGGGAGATAATAAAGTTTTACATTAAATTATCACCATCAACCAACCATCATATAGAACCTATACTTCTCTTCTTGGAATACTTTGATCCTATAGATAATGTTACACAATGTATTATCTGGAACTCCTCCAAGTTTCACTCCTTGAATCCTCCCATAAAAGGAGTTATACAGAAAATGGTAGATCTTATTCAGTTCTGGTTTATTCAAGAGAGAGAACTTGTAGAGAATGCACCGTGCTCAATATTTAACATCAAATTCAGAAATTCGTACACACGAAACTACAACCACTATTTCCAATGCAATTTGTCTCACTTCATTTGGATTCTCTATGAAGAGGTTATGAGTGTTTTACCCGGAACACCTGTTTATGAATATCTTCAGGACTAGTAAAAAATCCCATCTTCCATAGAGTGTATCTCCAAAATTATAGTGAATAAAGAGCTAGAATTTTTACCAAAGGTACCTAGATATGTCTTCTCAATAGCCTCCAAATTTCACCATCTGAATCGCTCTAGAAACAAAGTTATAGCAAATATAATAACATGACCTATAAATAAAATACCTTAGAACACATCACCAAAAGACTTCATCCTCCCTTGAAATTCGGCCTTCTTACTTCCAATTTCCAAAGAAATTCGACTTATATCTCCTTGTTCATTAAGAAACTTGTGTGTGTTAAAAAATGAATGTATAATGATATGTATTTATAACCTTTATGTCACTTCCTTTTAACATTAGGGCCGACATGTAGTTTCTGCTTCAATTCACATTGTCATCTTCAAAAATTCATTTTTCCTCAATCATGAGGATCCATGTGACATGCCACATACCACCAGAAGCGGCATGACTTATATTATCAATCCATGGGTGTTTTATCTGCATGTGTAATTTCATGCATGTCTATCTACTTCGATCAACTGTGGGGTACAAAATCCAATTCCATCCATGGGTGTTGTATCTGCATGTGTAATTTCCTTCATGTCTATCTACTTCGATTAACTATGGGTTCCAAAATCCAATGGCTAGGGTTGACATCAATGAAAACAACCAATCATCCAACACCATCAATTTGCGCAATTCTTACAGCTCCAAACTCATGGATTTCAACAACTATAAAGGGCCGAAGCCAATTCATTTATAACGTCATTGGATGCTTTTCGTACTTAGTTTCATATAACAAAACTTGATCTCCCTGTGAAAACATATTGATCTTAATGTGCCTATGATGCCAAGATTTCTATCAATCCTTGTCCACTGTTTGATGAAAATCGCCAAAATTCGGCCTTCATCCAATGCCAACAACTCTACGACCTGTTACGCAACTGACTCATCATCGATCATGTGACTGACATGCACAATATATAAACTTGGAGGGATGACCTCGGCGGGGACAATTACTTTTTTGCCATAAACGAGTTGGAACGACGTATACTTATGTTTTTTCTTTGGAGTAGTCATGCAAGACCATAATATTGTTGGGACTCTTTCGTCCCAATCATACCTATTTGCACAACATGCCTTGGTTAATCCTCACTCCAGGATCTTGTTAAATGCTTTGAATGTACCATTTGCTTGTGGATGATATCAAATAATTTTGTGGTTTTGAATGAGGAACTTGTGGGTGAGAGTGGCTATAGTCTCACTGATGAAATGGGAACCCTGATCACTGATCAAACTCTGAGGGAACCCAAACCGAGTGATGATGTTCTAAAAAATAAACCTGGTCGTAGTATCTATATAAAAATCTCATATTGGTTCTTCTTCATCCCAATGGGTAAAAATAGTTGGTAGAAGTGATAATATACCTAGCTTTTGAGTGCTTAGCTAATGGATTGATCGGTCCTATGAAGTCAACTACCATTTCTCAAATTCTTGAAAATCCCGAACAATATGTAAGGGAAAATCATCCAGGTGCAATGGTTTACCAACCCGCTGACAAACATTGCATGCCCTGGAATAATCTTTAGCATCTTTGAAAATAGTTGGCCAACATAATCCTTCTTGTAGTATATTTTTGGCAGTCAATTTACCTCCAACATGTCCTCCCACAACTCCATTGTGGCATTCCTACAAGATTGTTGGTCACTTGTGATCAATTATACATCTTCAAAGGATGTTTTCCAATCCCAATGTATACAGCTACCTTGAAATCAAATGATAGTAAACAAAACAGACAACCATATGCTTCTTATGAGTTGCAGAATACCCATGAAGAATAGTACCAATAGTGAGAACAAATGCAATATCCAAAAGGTGATTAGGGATAGCCTCAATATTAAAAATATTTTCATATCGAAGATGGTCATCTATAGGTCCACCACTCTTACGATAGTACCTAGTGTGTCCCAAATTTGACTGCAACTGTTTAGTAGTCATAGGAGGAGGAATATTCAATATCAAAACAACCTTTGTAGGATCAAACGAAACCCCTTCCCTGCAAACTACATGTCCTAGCAGATTTCCTAATGGTACACAAAATATACACTTCTTCAAGTTTAAGGAAATTTGTAGTTGTCTACAATGATCAAACATCAACCGAAGAAATCCTATGTGTTCCTTCAATAGACTGTACACAATCCAATAGTCCATATAGACCTCAAGAAATTTATGGATAAAGTCATGGAATGCAACAATGACTATCCAGGAGAAAACAACTGGGGAGTTCTTCAGTCCAAAGGGCATAACATTATAAGAAAAGAACCTCATTCTCTAGTGAAGGTAGTATTTATCTTATCTTCTTCTACAATTATAAATTTATGATACCCTAAGAATCCATATGTAAAAGAATAGGCTTCATTACCTGCCACATTATCAATAACTTCATCACTAAAGGGAGTAGGAAAAGGGTCATGTACACAAGTTGATTTCAAACTCCTGTAATCCACATAGGATCTTAAATCATCAGTACCCTTCTTAATCTATATTACAATAGGACTAATCCACTCAGCCTCATCCACAAGGAAATCATCTCGGTGGCTAACATTCTATCGATATATTTCTTAATTCTCTCCTTGACTCATGAATTTAGACGGTATGGTCTATGCTTGATAGGCTTAGCATCCATTTTTAATTTGATCCTCATTTCTTCTAAATATCCCTTAATCCCCTTCAATTCTGAAAAACTCTTCTGAAATAGATATTTGTACTCCCACAGCAAAGCATATATCTTTTTCATAGTTTTCTCATCATCATAGTCTCCTATGGATTCCATCTTAGGATGCTCCTCACTCCCTATATTTACTTTCCACAACCTTAGAGGTTTAGTATATGAATTACTGACATCATTGGAGATAGTGTCTTTAACTATTCTTGTTCTCGGAGATTCCTTAAATGTTAAATGTCTAAGTTCCTCTAGGTCTTCAGAATCCTCTGGATCTTTATCAACTTTACTACAACACACAAATAATCTTGCATGGGATGGATAAAAACTATAGTGAAGAAAATGTTCATGCTTAGAGCATATTGTAAGTGAACATTTAGGCTTAAATTTAGAATAAACAACATCTTCTTGATTTGTTTGAGCATATGTACGATTTCAAGAGTCTTACCAGAGAATGAGAAATCGTGATGGAATTGATTCCGAAGTCTCTTGCAACATATTGTTTGTCTTCTTCTTTCCTCATGCATGTACCAGGATTTGGGAATTGTTCCCAGATAATGAAATAAGTGATGCGTCCACAGATAGGAAGGGATTTATGCAGATTTCCACACTTGTAGACAATGCTCAATGTGTGCAACTAGGTTAGCGTAACCATCATAGTAGATGACTCTTTTTCTCTCAATCTTGTCCTAGTTTTGGTATATGTATTAGTGGAAGGAACCAATGTTGTATAGAAAAATTAAATTCATCCCAAGTGGACATATTTTCTTTGTGAGTATCCCACCACCTGGCTGAATAAGACTTCAGGGATAGGTTGAGTGTTGATACTATATGTTTTGCTGCAAACCTACCCTCCATGTCAATGAGAAATCTATGTACATCCAAGGTACCATCATATATCAAACACTCCTTGATCTTCATTCCAATCCACCATACTACTTGAATAGTTGTGAATCACCTTGAAACGTTCTCATACATGCCTTGTTGTTAGTTGTCAAAATCGGCTTTAGAGTCGTCATTCACAAAATAAATACTTTTCCAAGTTATGGATCCATCTATAGTGGGATTAATTTAATTTGAAATGACATAATTTCTCGATGAGATCATCCAAAGATATACATTGGTTGGGAATGTGAGTAGGTGACCCACAAAATTCACAATATAATGTATTCGAAATAGGAGCATACTTTTGTAGAATAGGGCAGTGCCTCGGAGAGTGCTCATGACTTCTATAGATCTCGTAATACTCCTTGGTTTGGCTACCTTGATGATTCAGAAAATCATGGTATTGGAAAAGGTCATGAAATGGCATTGTAGCAACAACTTGCACAACCCCTCCTGATGGTTATACTAGTGGAGGTGCCATCGAGTGAGGAGGGGGTATTGCACCCCTCAATATGGACATTTATTTGTTGTATTACATTTGATATAATATCCATTACACTAGACTTGTGGTCAACCTACTCTGGGAAGGGTTAACTCTTGGATATTTTAAGTGAACGTGGTGATCTAGCCTTGTAATTGCACAATATTATTATCTTCACATGGTCTCATTACCCGCAAGATTCCAGGATAGCCTTCCTTAGTCTCAATATTCATGGCGTGTTCCAACGCTTCTCCCAAAGTATCTATCCTTTGTTTAGTCAGTGGGATTTGAGTTAACAATAACAACCCCTAAATAAACCATTCTCTCTAATGATCCTCATGAATAGGGTTTTCTACTTTCCCTATTTCATCCTTAAATCTTTGGTTATATTCCCAAGCAGACTCACCATCTCTTTTTTTATCCCTCGCAACATGGAGAGAGAATATTGCTCTGAATGAGGTAACCAAAATTCCTCTATAAAAATTTTCTTCACCTGGGTTAAAGAGAAAGGATGACCTTGAGTATTCCCTAACTTAACATATTTCATGTACCATTTTAGAGCTCGACCCCTCAAACTAGTCTGGAACTCAACCAATTTTTTTGTCTCTAGAGTTCCGCAAGACCACCAGATGGCTTCACAAAGAACCCAGTGTTTCTCAATGTCCTCATCCCCTTTACCCCAAAAATCCGGGTATCGAGTAAGAGACCCTGCATGTTGATGCACCATAGATGGACTTGGAGATATTATTAAAATGAACCTCGAGGGTCCTGATTGTGATATAACTAAAACAATTTCCACATTGTTATTACTACTACTACTTCAAATTACTAGACTAGAAGGGTTAGAAATGATAGAAAATACACAAATATTGATTAAAGAGATTCCCAAATGTGCATATGGCACTAGGGAAATAGGTGACTCAGGGATGGATTCTTTACCTATTGATTAGAGTTATTTAATCAGGGGGGTTTCATTTTCTTGCAATGTTTTGTCTACCTCGTGATGCAGTATGAAATTATTTTGCATTGTGGGTTTTGATTATGCCACAACTCCCTTTTAGGTATCAGATGAATATTCTTCTTTAGTGGTGGCATATATCATTACTTCTTCATATGTATCTCCTAAGGTTCCCTTCTCATGTTTTCCTCCTACACCAAACTTCTCCTTCAACCACTGGTTAGCCAGCCTTCAACGCCTTTACAACTCTCGGTACTTTTGTAACTCTTTTCTTCGACCACCATCACAATCACTCTCCTTCCATGATTTATTAGGTTTATTCATTACCTTTATCATATGTTTCTTCCACCTCTTTCCAGTAGCGTCATCCCGCCTCATAGCTTTTTCCTTTCTTGTATTCTTCTCTCATCATCCCCCCATCTCCAAAAAACCTTCTTTATTGACTCATGACCATCCTGTGAATGACCTTCCCCTCGAGCACATGGGTTTACATTTCCATATCAATTAAAGGAAAATGTATCACCGCTTATTCTAATAGAAAAATATTGATCCAAAGAGATATTTCCCACAACAATCTTCTTTTGGATTCTTCTTGGAATACAAATTCTACTTTTGAAAAATACTTGTGGTTATCTACAGAAAATTCAATAATATAACCTTGTAGGGTAGTCATCACCCAAAAATCCACAGCATGAGAGATATGATGATCTAATAAATGAAGAGACACTAAAACCTTAGTAGTCTAGTTATATTTTCTTTTGAATTGATCTTTGTATTATGATTCTTCTTGATGTTTTTCTAGCCACTGAAATACCTCTTCGAGAAATATTATCCAAAAGATCTCATATTGGTCACTCACAGTCTCTGAATAGAAGACAACACTCTTCACAACCCTAAATATTTTTTGTTGTAGCTTGACTTCTTGTTGTATGACCTCATTGCACCTTCTTTTCCACTAATTTTCAATATCATATTTTAAGATCCAATGAGGAATCCTCTAACAACTCAATTTAAAAGCTCGAGTCCTGGAAACATAACCATTTGTTGGTGCAAAATCAAGACTAGGTTTCTCGAAGGTTACCAACAAATGGGTATTGATATTGTCAAGGAGAATTAGCATATTAAACCTTCTGCAAAGGAAGTAAGTTTTACCTAAAGCTCAGTCGAGACGTGTATGATGAAGTGAGTCACAGAGAATGCATAATTGGACTTGACATTACAATGTTTAGATTCATACATTAATATGCAAAGATATTCACATACAATAACTGAACGCTAAATACATCTGACAAAAGGAATTGTGCAGCATAGAAACCATATATCCATACACATTGTACTAAAAGTTTAGGGCCCCAACAATTCTTTATATTATCATTGTCTCAAAATTGTCATACACGGTAAATATTTCATACAATATCTTATGCAACAAAATCTATTCCCAGATACCCATTATAGAATCTACCCTACTACACAAGCATAGTAAGTCCCACAACTCCTTACAATAGCTTATCGAGACTAACTCAATAACATCAATGATAATAGTAACCCCTCTAACCTTTGTTAACCTTTTCCCATTATGTTGGTTATTAATTTAACTACTCTGATCTTAGTTTAATGTTATAAGTTGACCTAGGTTCATATTTGAACAAGATTCCAACAAAATCCCTCTAAAACTATTGTCCCCCCTGGTAAACCAGAAGGCAGCGCAGTACACAGGGTGCATTGTGCAATCTCACATGAAATAGTTCTATGTGTGGCTACAATACGCAAGTGCTTGCATCCTGGGAATGAGTGGGGATGTGTGATTGTACCCCATGATATTCATTTATTTAGTCTAACATTCAACTTATCTTTTGTCACTCTTACTCATGCATGTGAAATATCAGATCTAACTAATTCCTTCATTCATTTATCTAACATCTAATCATTAACAACAAAGGATATGCATAAAATTGATTCACATAACGCATTTTCTACTATGGTTCACCCCCTCCTGGGCTACGCCCACAAAATATTTGGCTCTCAAGCTCTTTTACTATGTCTCTACAATATATCACATCGTGTGCACTTACAATATTTGATATTACAATCTCAAAAGGATTCTCAATCCCTATGAGGCTGACTAAGTCACACCAGGATCCTCAACCTACGATCTAACCCTCATGACCAAGTTGCTCGACTCTCCTCTAGCTCACCAAATTACAAAATGTTGTAGCTCTTACAAGAGTTTTACAACCTCTAAACTCTCTCGGTCTCTAACCTCCTCCTTCTTTTCCCTAGGCCTCCTAAGTACTACTTATGCATATTCTTGTCTTATCGGTCATTAAAATATCTTACAAAAACCATAACCCTAATGTGGTTAGGTTTCCCTTACATGCGCACCTTGCACGTGTTTCTTTTCCTTCCAGCTGTCTTTTTCCCACTTCATTTTTTTCTCTTCAAAAATAGCCTTTTCCCCAAAATGGGCCTGTGCCCAACATGCCCACAACACTGACATGTGGCTCATCTCGAGCCACCTAGGCTTTGCATGCTCCCTCAGCAACTCATGGCAGAGTGTGGAACTTGTCTGCAATTTCCCTTCCCCATATTTGAGCCTACACATCCTTCTCTGTGAGAGTGTCTAATACTTGCGTTGTGATCTCCTCCCGAATCATTTATACACACTTTTCTTGTGTCTGCACCATGTTCTTCTTTGCCTCCTTTAAGTGTGAAATAATCTCCATGGCTAGCTCTTAGAGAGGTTCCATTTGGGCTTGTTGGTCCTTCTTCTACATCTATGTAGCTATTATCTTTGCTTGCAGCTTCTTCATGTCTTGTACTCCTTTAAGATGCTCGATGATATTCATTTTTTTTTCCCTCTGCTTGAGGTCCTAGATGGTTGTGCTTATCTTTCCTTCTTCCTGGTCTTAGTGATGGACCTGTTCATATTCCTCTAGTGTTTTCCATATCTGCACTGTCCTATCAAGCAAGTTCACAACTGCACTGACTTGTCTTTCCATTTCTTCCATTATCCCTGCAACTTCTTTCCTCCTTTGCTCATTCACCTCTAGGGGAGTTGTAGGAATGAGTTGTTCCCTGAGGTTTTCAATCTGCTACCGGTATTCATCAATTTTTTCCACAATGTGATCAATATTCTGCATTGTGGTGGGCTCTACTATTTGCGCACTATTTGGGATTTTGTCATAGGCTGTAGTCACTCCTTGCTCGAGCCTGTCCACATGATCTTTTTGTTCTTCTTTCTCTGTGGTTAGCTGGTAACACGTAATTTTCATCATTTCCGTGACTCCTCTACTCACTTCTAGTTTGGTGGCATCTGTGAAGGCCCTCGACTACACTTCCTGCATGAAACTCACTTGTAGCACGTAGAGATCCTCCACGAGTATTTGTGCTAATACTATGTTCATCTCTTTGAAATCCTGTAGTAGTGTCTGCGTTGTTTCATGATCGATCTGTATCATCTCATGTGTGATGGTAAATGTGTCATTGCCCTGGGTGAAAAAATGCATTCTGTCCTCATCATGCTTCTCTGCAGGTGGCCTTAGTACTTCCTTTTGTTGTTGAATGGTGGCCTGAGATTCTGTGTGGTCCCTTAGTTTTTGTATGTCCACATCGAATTATATCATCTTGGCCATGATCTGCTCTCTATGTGCCTCTATTGTTTTGATCGCTTGGTCACTTTTGTCTTGGACCTTGTTCGCGACGAGATTTGCATCATCCCAAGTGAGGGCGATGCTTGGGTCCTCTACATCATACTTGTTTTTGTCATGCGCATTTTTTCCTTACACGGTCTCCTTTGTGAACTGTGAGGGTTGTGCCCCACTAGCTGTGCCTTGGCATGCTTCCTACTGACCCTGTGTTGGTTTCTTTGTCACAGCTTGCAGATGGCTTCTTGTTCATGTTGTTGTGGGAGTTTTTCTTGGTTTATTCAGGATTGTGCTCCCACTTGGAACTGTCTGCATTGTTGTTGTCCGAGTAGCACCAGTCGGACTCCCTGTTCATGGTGACGATCGTGCTTCAATTGTGTCTTTAGGTTTAGTAGGATGCGTCGTACCTATCTTGGTGGTGGTTTGGTTATTGGTTTTTTCCACTGTGTAGGCTAGTATTTGATGACCCACTCCACCTCCTCTCTAGTCACACAGTACTGCATATTCAACCATGCTTTTTTGGGATCCCTCGCAGATTGGATCCATGTATGGTGTCGGGATGCCTTGAACTTCACAATCCCCTCATTTTCTTGTGAAACTTCCCTCGGGATGTGCCATGTGTTAGCAATGCATTGTTGAATATCTTCTAGCAGCATGGAAAATGTCGCATTATTTTCTTGTTTTGTTTTGTTGTCCTTCTCTTTCCAGGGGGACTCATACCTGGTTGCGTAGCACTTCCCCATCCTAGTGATGAAGGAGGTGTACTTGGGCTCCTACCACCCTGCGAGAGTGATCAATATCATAATCCAGGAGTAATGGAACTCATTTCCATTATCCTGCATGTCGTGGCATTCCAGTAAGAACTGGTTCAACAAGTATTGTGCCCAGCTAAACATCATTCTTTTTGTGCACTGAACCACTACTGCGATTACACCTGTAGGAGCTTCCTCTCGGTGGCACTTCATTAGCATTTTGCACGTGAGTAGTTTTCCTGCGAACCTCGTCACATCATCACTAATTTATTTTATGATGAGGCCTCTACTACCCCACGTCATGTCAAACTGTGCTTTCACCTGCTCTGCCAGTTCCTTTTCGCGCAACTTGTTTTCCAAAAAATCTTCTGGCTACGCATCGACTGTGGGAAATTCGGTAATATTGGAAATGAGTGCCACATCTATCTGTATGAGCCTTTCCATCTAGAGTATGTCGCTATGGAACTGAGCCACTAATTGTTTGACGCACAGGCCGACATTTTTTCCCCACTCGAAGTGTGGAATATCCAACAAATTCATGATGTCAGAGTTGTATAGCCTCGTTATACATTGTGCGGGCTCTAATATTGGCCTTTTGAGGGGTCCAACGTCACCTGTGTTGATTAGATAGAATTCCTCATCCAACTCCAGGAATGTTTCTACGTCACGCACATCATGGTCGACATAGCGCAACTTGGGCACTTTCCCCAACATGTCCTCGATAGTGGGGACTACATCTGGGATGAAGGGTAGAGAAGTATCTAGGCTCTTGGGGGTCTTTCTCTTCTGTCGCATTGTGAATGTGCCTGATTCAACAAATTTTGCGCCCTCCTTATCCCTCAGTGAGTCAGGTCGGTCTGTTATATCCTCAACCTAGACTTCTTCTTGTGACTGGGACGATCTTGGTTCCTCTGTGTCAGTCAATCTTATCAACTCCTCTAGGTTAGGGTTTGAAACTTCATTTCTGGCTACAAACCTTTTCCCTACCTCTCCTCTCTACGCTGTGGGGATTTCTTCCTCCACCCCCATTGGGCTACTCGACTCTGGCTGTGAAATGGTCACATCCTCAAGCTCGATGATGGGTTCAGGTTGTATCCTTTCCTTACACCTTTGACCTTGTCGGGTGACCCTTATAAACTGGTATGATGACCGCAGCTTTGGTGGAGCCATGTTGTGTGACTATCGTAAACTTGGCTGACTATGGTGACGATTTCGAAATTAGGGCATGAATTCTTATAATCGCTCTAAGATCAAAATTCGCTAAGTTTTGAATAATTGTTCCTTTTCCTCCCTTTATAAAACTTTTCACGGTCATTTTTCACTTTTCACAAACATTCACTCCAACTTTCATTTTTATTGTGCGTTGTATTCTGATATCTGGCACGGTAATTCTTGCGCACAACCTTTTCTGTGTTTTTGTATTTGTTTTTCTTTTTTTTCTCTTTTTATTTGGTTTTGTCATTTTTTTGTCTAGTATCTAGTATTGTACATTATATACATACTTGCCTTACTGCATTGTACTTTCTAAGTACTAGGAGGTCGATTGTCCCTATACAACTACATTCGAATCCTAATGATCATTCCTCTGAGTTATATACCTCCCAAATCTTTCAACTATACAGCTTCCCCATTTGTAATAGTCTTTCACTTCATATGGTCCCAACCAATGTATTCAGAATTTTCCTGGGTGCTGAAGAAATTTACTATCATACACCAAGACTAGGTCTCCTTCCTTGAAACTCTTCCTTTTGAAATGTCTTTCATGCCAATCTTTGTCCCTTTCTTTCTGCACTTCTTGGTGAAATCCTTCTAGAATCCTATCTTATTCCATCAACATCAATTGACTTAGCCTTTCTTGTACTGTGCCTCGTTAGGTCATGTTAGTGATTGTTGCTACGCACAGACTAGGTACCAAAAATTCTAATGGCACCACTACTTCTTGTCCATACACCAACCTTAATGGTGTCTTCCCTGTCAAAATTTTTCATGTAGTTCTGTATGCCCATAATACTGACGGTATTTTCAAGTCCCAAACATCCATTTTGACATTGCAGATCTTTGTTAGTGCATTCTCTAGGACCTTATTAAAGGCTTCCACTGTTCTATTTGCTTGAGGGTTATATGGTGTACTCTTTTGATGACAAAATTCAAACTCCTCAGTCATATCCTTGATGGTACTATTGATGAATTGAGTACCTTGGTAACTCATCAAAATCCTTGGGCATCCAAATATAGTGATCACTTTCTCAAGCAGGAAGTGTGCTACTGTCTCTGCGCTGCAATCTTTGACTAGGGTTTCTTCTTCCCATATTGTTAAATATTCTATCACAGTAATAATATACCTTACTCCTGACCTCTTTGATGGTGGGTTAATTGGTCCCACAAAGTCTATTTCCAATTTGTTGAATACCTGCAAGTTTACTTGTGGTCTTAGGGGCATCTCATCTTGTCCATTAAGCTTACCATCCATGCATATACATCAACGTGACCCACATAGCCATGAACATTACAGTGACAGCATGCATGTGTGTGCCCCTATGGAAAATACAAAGAATCCTAATCCATAAGCTTCCAAAAACCTGCGAACCTGCACGCCGCATGAATTTCCCCATGGGCCCCACCATAGAAGACCCCATGCTTCATGGTACTTAAAGGTGCATACTTATTTATCATAAATTTTACCATACCCCAGAGACCTATTTCACCTTTGCACCACAAATTGACGACCCTAAATCACCATGAAATCCTCAGAAGTTTGCATTCCGAGCGAAAACCATTCGAGAATGTATTTTCGAAGAGTCACTGGCGATCCCACATACTGCATGCCTAGTCCAATTCAGAATTGTAGGTAATCACTCGCAGGATTTCCCTTCTTAAAACATTAACACCTAAAATCATGTAGTATTGAAACCTCGTGGTCCGTGAATTTTCCTATTGAATCCCCCGTGCATAATCCATAGTTTCTTATCCATCAACCTTCTCACATTCTTGCAAAGTCACTCACACAAATATACGTCGCCAGCCTGCATACTAATGACAAATGAAAAGACTTCTCCTATATGTGTATCACCCAACCTGACCTCTCACACACACAACATTGTTGTGTAATAGAAAAATTAGAGTAAAGTACAAGGAATTTCAGATAGGCAAAGGACATATTTAGATCGAATTGATTATTTTTGTAGGACAACTAATAATTTATTTGTATTTTCAGGTATCAAAATACTATTGGAACTAGCAACAAAGAAAACATAGGTTGATTACCATGCTTAGGATTTAACAAATGACAACCATATCCCTACTCACATGAAGCATACAAGATATGAGTATTAAATTATTGGGGGAAGATGACAAGGCATAGATGAAATGAAAATCACCAACTCATACGATATCATATGGAACTCATGTGATTAATGATGATGCCATATGTTCTCAATAGGAATAACCAAGCAGGACATCATTAAGGACACCCTTAAATCATCGTCATAACTCAACAAAGATCGTCAGAAATACTATCAAAGGAAGCAAAGAATAGGGAAAACATCATTTTTTGGAAAACATATGGGTATATCATGAGCTATTTTATCCGCAACAATATGAGTAATAAACTCTTTCTTCAGTTTGTTTTATCCAAGAGGAATGGTTATGATTCGGTAGAACCGAAACAATGAGGAACTTCAACTGTTTTCGCAAGCAGTAGAGTACATATCACTAGAGAAATAAGGACACATATTGAGATATGAAAGTAATACACAGTTTGAACTAACATCTATCTATATCAAAATGAATATCCAAGTTAAAACCTTGCTTCAGGAAATAAATGGAAATTCAGAGTTCGACAACTATTCATGTTTTTGAAAGGGTAACGCTGGGGAGAAGGATTTCATCTTCTTCTCGGTCAACTAGTTACCTTGAACCCTCATTTTAGGTCTATGTTTAATGAATAGGTTCACTTGTAGTTGGCCCTCATCTGGGCCAAATTTTCAAGGGGAAATCCCTTCACCCCAAAATATTTAGAGTTTCTCACCTTCTTGAGGAGTGCCATAGAAGGAATATTATGTAGCAGTTTAGTTTGGCTCTAGAAAATCCAAATGTAATGGGAGTGGGAAGAGTATGTAAGTTGTAACTGAACAATCATGCAATTAGGAAGTCCAACAGTTCACCCTCATCTATATTGGAAATACATTGTAACAAAAAAAGGGGGAGATGGAAAGCCAAAATTGGGTATTGTATAATTCTTTATCAAACTCAAAGGTGGATTGGAAAGTTCTCTTCTTCTTGTTGTATTCCTGAAAATGAATTGTTTCTTCGAAGGTGGATAATAGCAAGAACCTTCATGGTTTATTTATTTAAGAGTGCATTGTTGTTGATTTTTTTCTGCAAATGTTTCAATTTTTCATTTTTGCTAATTGTCATTTGTAGGACCTTCATGGTTTATTTATTTAAGAGTGCATTGTTGTTGATTTTTTTCTGCAAATGTTTCAATTTTTCATTTTTGCTAATTGTCATTTGTAGGAAAATGATTAAGTGAATGAATTAAGGAATTCACCATAAGAACATGATTATATATATATATATATATATATATATATATATATATATGATTCCATAATTTAGCCTGGCTCTGGTGGAAATTCTCTCTATGGGGAGAAATTCATTTAGTTAGCGACATTTGGGCCCATATGTCGATGGGGGTTTCTATTCAAATAAGAGTGGGTCTAATTTGGGACCTGCCATCGGGAAATTATCCCTCATGTATCGAGAATTTTTCCCCCGTTAACAAAATGGCGCTAGAAGGAGGGCCAGGAGACAAGTTGAGACCTTGGAGTCTGTTGTGCTAGTTTTTTCAAATAGTATCTATGGCTCCTTCCTGAATCCCTTTATGGATATGTATTTATGGTCGTGTACCTCCCAAAACTCCTAGACAAATGATAAATCTCTTGTCGCAAGTCAAATTCAATGGTGATGGAAAAATGTCTACCTCTAAGCATATTGCTTAGTTTTGTCTAAATTGTTACTCTCACAATATTTGTCACAAAGGCACTATTTGCATATTTTTTACCCTTAATTTTGAAGGATAATTCAAAGGTTGGTGTGRGACMTTGCCAGCCACTTCCATTCATACATGGGATAAATTTATGCATGAATTTYTGGACRGTTTTGCTAATTATAATTATGCTAAATTGTGTTAGGAATTACTCACCCTGAGGAAGAAACTGGAAGAATCCCCTGATGTCTTCTCTTTGAGTTTTAAATGTATTATAGTTAATTTACATATTGAAGACATCCCTCTCAAAGATGATTTCTCCCACAAGTATTGGCCCTTTCTAATGAGAAAAAACAACCAATACTAGTTGAACATGATGTTACCATCCATATTAGTAATGAGGATAATCCTACCTAGACCGAACATCCCACAGTTGGACCTTTCTTTACCTTCGAACACCCTAATTTATCATAGTTCATCTTATTGAAGGAATCCTATGCATCCTCTCAACCCTCCATACCCCCATTTTACCTAGATAAAGATGATGAAATTCATGTCGAAGATCTGACTTCTTCCTTTTCTCTTGAAAATGATATAAGAGAAATAGGTGCATCAAATTTTGAGACACTTCGGGTCATACTAGTGGTTAGGTTAGGCTCTAATTACTTTTATTCATCTCAGACATTACCAAAGGATGAAGATGAAGCTATAGCAATTCTCGAGGGAAGTTGTTTTGACTCTGTGGTTTCCCAATCTCCTTCAACAGCATAAAGTAGGAAGTTTGATTCTATTTTTCTCGTCAATAACCTCGAATGATCCTCCCAATTGTTCATCCATCAGAAACCTTATATATCTCTGGACATTATGGTCTATTCTTATCTTTAAAAATCAAATATCATTCTTGGCTCCTTTTTCTACCCAAAACTAGGTGAGCACTCAAGGCTTTCACCTATCAAACGAGATCACCAAGATGAAGAAACTTGTATTCTGTCCTTGGGCCTCTCAACAGGGGATACCTAGGATAATTTATAGGATGCTCATGCAACAAGCATATAATATTATTATATCACCTTTTCTACAAACAAAGTCACAATGAAGTTAATCACTTTCACATATAGCTCTTGCACCACTCTGATTGTGGTTACCCTCATTAATATTGAACAAGGGACTAGTTCTCAGACTTTTTATTTTTATACTTTCTTCTCACACATTGATATGTGGCATGACCTGCGTGAGCATCCTAATATTTATCATTCCCCCAACCATCCCTTGCATGTACTAGAAACCGGTCAGAACATCATGACTAGGTGACCTATGAGGTTAAAACCAACATCTTCCACACTAAACCTCATGAAGAGTGAACCTTGACTGACCCAAAATAGGTTGATATGGTTTACAAATTGAATCTGTATCATTACCTTTTCAGTCATTTGAATGTCAATATCTCTAATACAAAACCTTTCATTAGATTTTCACCCTCCAAAGAGTTTGCATTCCAACATTATGTTACCCTTAGGGACATTCTTAAATCTCCTATCCTCCCAATTTATCAGGTCACTCGCCCTAACGCTTATGATGACACATCTTCATTTGGAGTGTCCCTTCACCCTGCACTTTTAAATTATGTGGATTCATATTATCATGGCTTGATGTGAGACATGTTCATAGAAAACATAAATCATGATTCATGTGCCCTGAATAATATTGACCCCTTACCATATATGTTGTTTATAAAGCATGAAGAAAACATTTCAAATATTTTCCATCACAAGATATATTTATGTTTTGTCAATAAATGTAAGGTCCACGCTCAGTTCTCTACCAAAGGAGATAACTTGACCCTCATTTTCGATAATTTCCCTTGTGATATGTTTGACCCTTTTAATATCATGCTTAACTAGAAATATGAAGAGTTGTGGAAAACCGATACCCTGAATTTCATGTGTCGGGTATTGTATCTGTGTGAAGGAACTTCTCATGTAAGGCATGTGATGATTTCTAAACCTAATTATTTTGATGGGATTCTTGGAAATCATAACAACCATTCATTTCTTATTTTTTCATGGGATACCTCAAGTATACCTCTCCACCGTAATAGTGTTTCCTCTCGCACAAGTCCTCTGATCCTTTTTCTATACACCTCGACAAAATTTCTAATGGGTTTAGGAATCCTCTCTCACATGTTTTTCTCGTTTGAGATGATTCTAATATGTTTGGTAACAGTCTAAATGGAGTAGAATCTCTTATGTATAATCTAGTAAAACTCCATGTTTTACTTCTAACTATTGGTGCATATATGATTGCATATTTGAGGCTACTTGGATGACTGCATTGGCATTATACATTTATCTAACCCTATGCTTGACCATATTAAAGTAGGAGTAGGGTAGAGTATATTAAATCACTTGATTTAATGCATTTTCATTTTTATTTTCAATAAATTCAATTATGAAGTCTATTTCTGGTTCATCATAGATACAGGCACAAGGTCTTTTTCTTTTCTTCTTCTGATTTCTCTTTGTAGGAATTGTTATGTATTTTTATTTCTAATAATATGTGCACTAGAAATATAGAATAGGGGAAGAAACTTTCAGTTATCCTACTCACTCAAATTTTAAACAGACCCATGATCGAATCGCTATGGTCTGCGTAAAGGAGGCTTATTTTCTAAGAAAATGATAATTCATGTTCTAAATTTTGAACGATGTTTTGGAAGGCTTACAGTCAACATTTCTATCTCTCAACATTTAATTTCTATCTCTGACCAACCTACACTCCCTAAACATGCAAGATAAATTGCATGTATCATGTTATTTTCTATCACCATTTACCTACATAAAAAACTCAAAACCTCATTGCATTTTACACGACCAACTCTGAAAGAGGTCAGGGTTATAGTCTCTCGTTTTCTAATTAACATAAATAGGGAAAAGGGCCTACGTGTGATATATCAATTGGAGTTCATGTTGATGATCAGGTTTCAGTTGGGTTAATTGTATTGAAAATACATGGGAATTATTTTTATTTTTATAATAGATGTGCTCACATTTTCCTCTATCTGTGCAGGATGAGAAGACCCCTCTTCCTTTTCCAAGTAATATGATGCATTCAATTGCAAAATTGAAAAGACATACGTCACTAACATGATGAAAAGGAGTAAATCAAATTAAAGAACATCAATATCACCCATGAAGGGACATAGTTATATGAACCAACACTATGCAAGTCCTGTCGCAGACTCAGAAGGACCATTAAAAAGGATATTGCTTTGAATTGTTTCTATTGGCTCATGCCCATGGGAATGCATATGTTGGTTAAAAAGTTATGCTTTCCACACATGTACATCACCATGACCCACATAACCATGAGCATTATCATGGTAGCATGTGCACGTGCACCCCTACGGAAAATCCAAAGAAACCTAAGCCATAAGCTTCCAAAAATATGTGAACCCTCACACTGCATGAATTTTCCCATGGGGCCTGTTATCACATGAAGTTTGTATGGGTCAATTCATCCTTATATTTTTTTATTTTTTATCCTTAGTCTTGTTCAAGTTTTACTTTTGATCTCCTCCTTATGGTCTTCTTAGGTCTTAGCACAAATAAATTAATGTTGATGTTGGCCCAAAACTTTGGTTTATATATTCATCTCATCTGTTAAGAACCAAATATCAATATAGCATAGAAAAACCTCAGAAAAAGTACTCAACATCTTGAAAAAGAGACAATTTCATATAATAAGCCTCTTCGAGGGGGCAACCTCCTTTTACCCCACTTAAATGTTCAAGTACAAGATGATTCAAAATGAAAATGTCTCCTTGGTATATATAGGA
>SNQJ01S0094276.1:54168-86236 GCA_010110895.2 Picea sitchensis
ATGTGCTCGGTAACTGAACCCTTTTGCTTGAGATTTATCAATTGGCTAAAGAAGGTATTGTTCCTTGTATCCTCATAGTGTGCTATCATTTATTCCGTGAAAATTTTCCAAGTGACGAGTGATTTGCGAGAACAAATCCATTGATACCATAAAAATTGATTAGGTTCTAAATATAAAGAAGCAATTTGTACCTTCTGTTTTTGTGGCACATTATGTAGATCAGAGAATTGCTCCATCTGAGGTATCCATGTGATTGGGTCCTTGCCATCAAACTTCTTCATATCGATCTTAGGAACGTGGTTGGTCTTGAACCCAAAGTTGGAGTTTCTCCATTCTTGATTCACCTTCCTTGTGTCCTGATCATGAATTTCATGGGATGCATTTTCACTTTCAGGTGTCTTCTCTCTTACGAAATTGTTCAATACTTCCATGATCTCCTCTTTTAAACCATCTATCTTTGCCTCCAACTTAGCTTCCATCTTTTGTAGTTCATCTTTTGTTACTATCTTATCTTGTAAATCATTTATGTCCCTACGCATTTCTTCACCTTCATAAAGAGTCCAAGTAGGATTTTATGGAGGCTTATTTGGTGTAGAAGTTCCCTTTTTGGGTGGCATGTTGGCCAAGTATCACTTTTGAACCTTGATTTTGAGGTGGTTCTGCTTGACAATTTTTCTTCTGTTGTATCTCCCAAGTTTTGGCCCTTCTGGGTATGAAACTTTCTTTTATGTAGTTATATGATATTTCTTCTCTACAATTCCACAAGTTTGATCAAAATTGGATGTGCCAAGTGGAATTTACGGTAACTTTCCCACAACTTGCCAATTTTTTTCCTTTCCAGGAGATATCACTTGTATAGCGTGCCCTGCACAAAATAATTGATATAAAATTTTGAAACTCATACCAAAAATACTACAGACTGTCCACAATACATTGAAACTAGTCCCACTCAATTTGGATACTCTAGAAAGAGGTTATGATTATTTTACCTGGAACACCTTCTTGAGACTAGTCAATAGGACTAGTCAGATACCCTATCTTACACAGGGTATATCTACAAATTTAAGATGATCCAGAAGCTGAAATTTTTACCACAGATACCTTACTAATTTCTATGAATATCCTCTGGATTTAAAGGTCTGAAATGTTACAAAAAAAAAATTATAGCGACAATTCCTCAATGACTCAATTCAGGATGATTCCAGAACCCTATCTTGTATAGGCTGTATCTCCGAAAGTATAAGGCCTTAGGAGATTAAATTTGAACCCAATGTACCTTGATCTGTCTACTAAATATCGTCCAAGATGTTCCTTCTGAAACATTGTAGGAAAAAATTTATAGAAAAAATTCCAAGGTGTCTCAAATGTATCAACGAAACCCCAAGACCTTGAGCTCTAATACCATATGTTAAGAACCAAATATCAATATAGCATAGAAAAACCTCAGAAAAAGTACTCAACGCCTTGACAAAGATATAATTTCATATAATAATCCTCTTCGAGGGGGCAACTTCCTTTTACCCCACTTAAATGTTCAAGTACAAGATGATTCAAAATGAAAATGTCTCCTTCGTATATATAGGAGACTAGGAGGTATAATTACAACTAATGGCCTAAAGCCGACATAAATAAAATAACATTAATAATCTAATATGCCCCAATTAATGGGTAATGATCCAATATTAGGGCTTAACATCATCACAAGATTAGACATCCATCACCATCATCCTTATTCCACCACTACCCTGACATGTCACCACTTCCACTATGTGCATAAACCCCTCCACTTTGTCCCTCTACCTGTTAGAAGGTCAAATAAAGTTCGCTTTAGTATGCTGCCATCTAATCAGGACATTTCATAGCACATCTCAAGTACATCCTCCCCCATCAGCATAATTGCACTTATGAGGCTTGTGTCAGCTAATCTCCTCATTTTCAGCATTCATGATTTAAAGGAAATAATCTGGGATTTAGTATATTAAGGTTATTGTAACTGTTTTCTCAAGATTTAAAAATTGCTTCTAGCTTGGTGCTGCAAAAACTCTTGAGTGCAGACAGGAACTGCACAATTTGCTGAAGACTGGCTAGCGAAGGTGAATTGGAGGTTAGACCTGTTGCATCAAAGGGAGTGCCTATGAGCCACTTGGTTGAGGGGCTTGACAATATTTTAAGGGTAATCCAGATATATTTCACCTCTGAGGGAAGATTCAATATGATTTACCAATACCACATTAGACTTTTGTTTCATTTCACAGGCAGATACCCCATGAACCTCCCTTTCTATTTATTTAGGAGTATTGGGAAAATAGTTGACAGGGTCCAATCCAAGTCCAAGGCTCTGGACACAAGTTTTTTTCACTCAGGTTTAATTAAGATGTTTGTGATGGAGGAGTTGAAATAGAGAAACATGGAATGGGATCAGTTCATTTCCTCTACTTATATGTAATTAAATGTAGCTCCTACTCCTCAATCTAAGGTGAATATCCCTCTTCAAATTGATAGCATTGTTCACACAGAGACAAGTAGAAAGAGGAAGGGAAAACACATTTCTAAAAATGATGAAGCTCCTAAGGAAGAAGAAGAAGAAGGGGGAGCTCATCACTCCCCACAAAGGGAATTTTCACCCCAACCATCTTCAGAATTAGCATAAATTCCATCTGCTAAAGCCACGGGAAAAAAAGGAAGAAGGTTACTCTTCCCCTCACTAGCTACTACAATTAAAATTAAATCTAGGAGGCCCTTCATCGGGTCCTCATCCAAGAAGGAAACTATTGAAAAAGAGGTCATAACAAAAGATCCTTTCAAGAGGAAGGAGAAATGAAAAATTGAGACTGTTGAAAACATATTGAAGTCATAGACATAACCACTCCCCCTAAGAACCCTACCTTCAAAAGACTGATCAGACAGCTTAGAGAAGCCATAAAGGAGATTACTGAATTGAAGGGACAAGGATTAGCTGAGAGGAAAAAGTTGAGTGGCCTTATGGATATGTATCGAGAAACCATTCATGAGGCCAGGTTTACAGCACGGAGATTCCTGCTCCTCCATAGGCAACTTAGGAATTTATACAAGCAGAACAAGGATTTACAATATCAGATCAAAAAACTTAAACTGGAGTTGCAACCTTTAAAGGAAGAGTTATCCAAAAGGAATTTGAATGTGTTGTCCCAAGATGCAATCAGAAGGAGTACTAGACTCAAGAGGTGAAGTGAAGTGGCTCAAAGAATCTCAATTTTGGAAATGATTAGCCTTGCATTTTTTAATATTTTGGAGAAGTATTATTCTTATATATGAATTTTCATTCATACATCCTATTAGGAGGCTATTACAGGATTATCTACCTTTTGGCAAAAATTTTTGGGTATTTTTGTCTCAAGCTGTATAAATCGGAAAACTACAAGACATTTTGTAGTGCATGGCCCTGCGAAATAGTCTACACAGTCGGACGCTGCAATTTCACTGTGAAAGCCGTTGTGAAATGGTATACACAGTTAAAGTTGCAACCTCGCTGTGAAATCTTCTACGAAATGGTCTACACAGTTATAGTTGCAACCTCGTTGCGAAATGGTCTACACATTCAAACAATGAAACTTCTCTGTGAAATCCACTGCAAACTGGTTGATACAGTCAACTCTACAAGATTCGTTGCCAACTCATGTTTTGATGGGTTTTAAGAGGATCAATGGTCACCAGATAGCTAGTGTAGCATGGAAAAACTAGTTGGAAGTCAGTTAAAGTTGGAGGTTATCTGGAAACAAAGGAAATGTGCTCAAAGGACACCTCACTATGCAAGATTAGGGTGTTAGGATGGTTGCCAACATTTACCTTTTTTATAGCAGTTTGTTTTTTCCACTATGTACAGGTGTAAGATTTTCATTTTCAGGTGGTAGAATCCTATGTTAGAGGATCAAGCTCGCATTGTATGATACGATTCCTTGTTTAGGCTATAAATGCAACATTATAAGACATTGATGGGTTCGAATGGTTAATGTAAAATACCTTTTGGTGATTTTAATGAAACATAGCTTACTCTGGTTTTTGATGTATCATACTTGATGGAATCTTGTTTAATGGAAGTAAGTTCTCTTTTTGCCATCTTATTTCTCTCACTCTGAAATTTTATTGTCATTGAAGGATCCAAATGATATTTTGTAGCTGTATGACAATGGATGTTTGATTGTGATATTGTTATAGCTTTTCTCAGAGTTTTGTTTGCTTGTATTTAAGAAGTTCCTGTATCTGAATCATTTCCCTCCTTTTTCTAGTGGCATAGCCTGAAGCTAGTGGTATATTCATTTCATTTTATTACTAAGTATTTCTTCTATCCACACTAATCCTCAAAACCCTGACCTAAGTTAAACAAGAACTCTTTTGTTGTTGCACTTTACCCAGAATTTCTTGTGTTTTAACATTGTTGAAATGAGTCTTATCCATTTGACACCACATTTGAAAAATTATCTCATAAAACTATTGATGGGTACTGAGCTTGCACTTTAGCAGTCAAAGTGTAACTTTCAATGCTAACATTCTTGGTGTTGTTTCTCGGGAACAGATTAAACACATTTCTCTGGGATTGAACGAAAAAAAAATATTGATTATGAAGGTGCATAGTAATCAGTACATTGAAGACTACAATTTTCACCTGGTGACTCCCCTGTTTCAGTTGTGAATCCTAAAGGAAGGAACACGAGGTCTACCCCACATCTACCTCTGGCTACACCTGAAGTTGACCTAGAGAAGATTATCAAGAAGGGAAAATATTCTCAAGAAGGATTTTTAGTTGTTGTTCTAGGTACTACTGGTCATTTTCATGATTCCACTTTGAAACACCAATAACTATATCTAGTACTCCTCTTTTACCCCCTGTTAAAATTTCTAGAAATTTGAATCTTGAATATTTTCCTTTAGAATAATCTTCTTTTTCTCCCAAATTGAAAGAAGAAATTTTTTAAGTTCTTGCCTCTCCTGATGTTGTAAGCTGGTTTAGACTTGAGAGCTTAGAATATTTTCTACCTTGGGTTGTCCATCTCCTCCTTCTCTTAAAATTGTTGTGACTAAAGAGGAAGAAACTTAATTTTCCTTAGAATCTACGCCATCCTCTTCCAAGACTCAGCCTCTCCTTGTGAAAACTGAAACTTCTCCATCCTATATTCCTCCTTCTCCCAAGATACATATAATCAAGACTATAGTTGTACCAATCAAGACTCGATCTCCTCATTCTCCTAGAATTTATAATCCAATGATAGGTGCTAACCTTCCTAGAAATAGGATGGATGCCATAGTAGCTACTAGGTATTCCCATCTTTTGTGTCCTCAGCCTATGAATTCTCCCCCTGTTGGATACTATCTTAAGTACATGCCCAAGTTTATAGGGGAAGAGGACATAACTGCAGAGGAACACCTTGCAGCCTTTTATATATATGCTGACAATCTTAATATAATTTGAGAATGAAGATGTTTGGATGAGAGTTTTTATACAAATCCTTGATGGTGAGGCTAGGAAATGGTTTAGGGGTTTAACTCATGGATCTATTGTTGGAATTGAAGCTCTGGATGATGCATTTCTGAGGCATTGGGGAGACAAGAAATATTTATTATATTATATTACAGAGTTTGGGTCACTCAAGAGGAAAGAAGGGGAATCTATTTCAGATTTTTCAAATATATTTAATAAAATGTACAACAAAATTCTTACAAGAATTAATCCCACTGAAACTTTTGCCAAGATCACCTATGCCAGTGCTTTTGACCCATATTTTTTCCTCTTGTTGAGAGAAAGGAGATCTACCTCTTTAGCTCATATGTAAGATGTGACCTTGTAGGTAGAATCTAATATATTGGCAGCTGACAAGCTCAGGGGAAAATATGATAGAGATAGGAGAAAAAGTAGGGTTGAATCTTCAACCTCTGATTCCTCTGGTGTTAATCCTCAAGTAGATGAACTAAAAAAATTGGTTAAATCACTTTCTGTTGAAATGGAAAAGATGAATCTTGAGGGAAAATAGAATTACAGAAATACATAGAATGTTGATAACAGAGGAAATTTCAGGAGACAAAACAATGCCCCTCGGGTCCTTCAAAGAGATAAAAAAATAGGGATGACCAAAAATTCCAAACCCCTCTCCAAAATAACATGGTTGATGATGAAGTAGGAGAGGATGAAGAAACAGATCCAAAAAATTATTGCATGGGTGATACCTCTCCATCCCCTCATCTAACTCAAACTATATATGAGGAGTCTCTTATGGACAGTCAATTGAATGAATTGAGTAAATGGGAAAAAGATAATGAAAATCCAAATAAATACAACTTAAGGTCAAAAATGAAGGAGGGGAAGCCTAGTACATCAAATCATCCCAACAAAATAGAAAATTTTGCAAAGGCTGTGGTTTCTAGCAGCAAATAAAAAGGGGAACAAAACTTTCAAACAGTGATCAAGACCCTTGTTCAAGAAATTAAGGAGATTATGAAATCTCCCTCTTCCTTTATCTTTGAGAATTAAATTCAAAAGATAAAAATCCATGTACTATTTTTAGAGATGATTAAAAATGAAGAGTTCAAAAAGTATATTTCCAAGATGTTGCAACCCGAGCCTTCCTCAAATTCCACTAACTCAGTGAACCTACAAGATGAAAAACCAACAGTCATATTGGGACCTTTAGTAGAAGATAGGGATGACTCTTCTCATCCATTCTACATATAATTAAATATTCATGATAAATTTTTTCATAATTGCTTGATGGAATCCGGTGCATCTCATAACATTATTCCTAAAACTGTCATGGATGAGCCTGGTCTGGAAATTACAAAAACCTATCATGACTTATATTCATTTGACTCCAGAAAAGTGAAGTGCCTTGGAGTGATCAAAGACTTGGTTGTTACCTTGTTTCCATTTCCCATGAAGAGTGTGGTCATGGATATTGGGGTGGCTCATGTCCCCCCTAAGTTTGGGATGTTATTGTCAATATCTTGGATCAAGACATTGGGGGGAACCTTGCAGATGGAACTTTCATATGCCACTATTCATGTATTTGGAGGAGAGAAAAGAAGGATTTATAGGGAAGCACAACTATCTTACATCATTAGTGATCAATCTAATCCTATAAACCACCCCATTTTTTCATTTGATATTGATTTAGGATCCAATATTTTACAGCTCACTGATTCTCCTCAATCACCTATTGAAATCAGAAAATAGCCTATTAAAACTTGTGAGATACCTCCCCAGAATACCCCAGTGTGGAAGATGTTTTTTTATGGAGCCTCTTCTAAAGAAAGTGTTGGTGTTGGAGTGGTGTTTATTTCCCCAACTCAAGAAATCATATCTTCGTCTTAAAACTTGTTGGCCCTTGACCAAGTTTTGAAGACCCTGGTCACTTTTGACCCCTTTTTGGGACTTCGACAAGCAGTCGAAGGTGGAGGGCAAGTCGAAACGGAGATCATGGGATCTCGGCCCCCTTTTAGGGATTTTTGGGTTTTGGGCTTATGTAACGGGTATAGGGATGTCATCCCATGGGTTTACCCATGTCTAGGCCCTTTTGTATTGTATAAATAGATGTCTAGGAAATGTAAGAGGAGACAATGTGTGCATATTTGTGATGTTGTGCTAAGTGCAAGTGATAGTTATAAATGCTTTTTGCATGCCGTGTTGGACACTGGTAGAGCTAAGTGAAAGTGGATGTAAGAAGCTTGTGTAGATTGTAAGAGGGATTTGTGTTATAACCTAGCTTGAGGAAGGAGGATTTGGCAGAGTGCGCGCAAATCTCCTGTCCTATGTGGAGTAGGATCATGTGGCTATGTGCATGTAGATGATTGACAGAAGGAAATAAAGAGAAGAAGACTTGGTGGATGTAGCCCCAGGCTGGGGGTGAACCACGTATATCCTGTGTTATGGTTGCTTTGTGCATTATGGTTGTTTTATTTCTCATATTATTTATTCTTAGTACAGTAATGTATGTTTCGATGTATCTGATATGATAGCTTAGTGCTTGGTGATGTGAATGAGTACTAGATCTAGTCTATTTTGATGAGCTTAGTGCTTGAATGTGTTGGATCTTTTTTAATACTGCACTACTCTGTAATTAGGGTTTATCTGCACTGTAAACAAAGGCTAGATACTAAGAAATGATAACTGCTAAATGCTTTGTTAAGGTATTGTAATCACATATCTATGTCCCATATAGGTTGCAGACATCTAAGTCCTACAACCACTCCTGCCTCTACCTCGGGTGAGACTTCATCTGCTTCGCAGGTGTTTCCGAAAGGGTCGGTAGTTAGGTTTTTGTTGGTGCGTTGTTGAAGAGTTGAACCCTGGGTCTGTCGCTGTGCCAACAAATGGTTCCGTTGTCGGGACCTGAAACTGTGATTGCTGGGAATTGAGGAAAAGAGGAATCTTTGTGCGTAGATCTATTGCCCTAGTATGCAGTACTCTACTTGACTTGTGAAGATCTCTACTAGAAAGGAGGTAGATCTGAAGAAAAGAGGTAATATCTAAAAGCTTTGTGTTTGATAAAGGTAAGAACAGTGAAATTTTTTTATTGAAGAGATAAGATCTGAAAGCTTTGTGCTCTGTTAAAGGTAAGATAAGTGGAAATTTTTGTTTCGAAAGTATGGATCTAGGTATGTTTGATAAATTTTGTCCTAGTCTGAAAAATAGGGCACAGTTAGAATAAAGAATATTTGATATGAGTAGATATGATAGAAATTGTGAAAGATATGTTGTTCCTATGCATAGAAAGGATTTTTGGACTAACAAATGGATGCAGAATCCTAGGAAGAGTTTTTTGTAGGTTAGCCACCATGATCCTAGTGTGCAGTACAAGAAAGGCTAGGGATCATTTAAGAGAAAGCGGGCATTAACTCTTTGTTACAATTGCAAAAGGCCCAAACATCTTTCTAAGGAATTCCCTAGTAGAAAAATTAGTTGTATTTGTTGTAAATATATGGACCATGAAGTTCTGGATTGCCCTAGAATGATTGCTAAGGTTGAAAGAATGAATATGAGACAAGAAAACCTTGAGGAAGAACAAGACACTGAGACCATGGAAGAACCCGAGAAAGAATCAGAGACTATATTACTACAAATGAAAGAAACCCTGAATGATCACAGAGATATCAACTTATCAGAGATATTCAAAGAAAAAGAGTGCATAGAAACAATAATAGTAGATGTCGACATAGACTGTGTTCTGGATGAGGAAACATAAGTGAATATCATGATAGAAAGAACCTGGGAAATTTTGGGAAATCTTGCTATGATTCCTTCATTGGGAGGAATAGGATTATTTAGAGGAAAGTTGATAAACCTATGTGGAATACTTACCCAGACATCTATGATTTCTCATGGATCTTTGATAGAGGAAGAATTTGAGGTTGTTAAATTTATTGATAACAACACCCTATTTGCTATGTTACTAGGAAAAACTGGGATTGAGAAGGATCAGACCCGAAGAAAAGAAGAGGAAGCTCTAGAAAAAAAAAAAGCAAGACCTAGGAGACTTCATGGCTAAGAGAATAGCACACTTACTGAAAGAACAAGAAAACCAGTCAAAGCTACTGAGGACCAGAAATCTGGATGCCGAAATTGAAAGAACACAAGAAGACTTACAACACCTGTCTATATAGGAGAGTAGAGAACCTACCCCAGACAGAGAAGAAGTATTTCCCTAGAACCTTAGGAAATACCACCAACATCACAAAGTTACTATGCCAAGAGGAGATAAGAATCAGAATGGAAAGAGGAATACTGAGACATAGATCACAGGGAAGAAGGATAGAAATCTCAGCAAGAAGAAAGAAAAGTTAGAGAAGTTACAGGAATCTCCAGAGAAGACTTCGCAAAAGGAAGGTCTCCAGAATTCAAACTTCGGTGGAATATCAAAGAAACTCATATTGGCACTTTGCCATGGTGGAGAAATATAACCGTTAGAGGCATTATGACCATTAGATTGTCATTCCTAAATGGTTAAAACAACAATTATGATCAAAAGCTCGCCATAGGACCGTTGGGACCGTGCCGTAATGGACAGAACTACATTGATGAAGTATTCTTGTCTGTTGGAGGGATCTATTACATCGTTGTCTACTTATTCTGTCGACTGTTGCATTGAGAACACTTTCATGAATTGTATCCAAGAGAACTGATTATTTTCACGTTGTGTTTATTGATACTTCACCACCTTTTCCATTGCATTGAGTGTTTGTTAATCAACCTGCGTTTTCCGATCTCGAGCATGCATGTCGGACAAACTTAGTGCCGTAGAAAATTCTATCGACGAATTTCTAATCAAACTTATGGCTGAGAAGGTGATGTCCATCAGAATTCAATATTCATCAACAAGAGGAGTGCAAGCCTTCCCGTCAACTGCTTGCGGATCCAAACCATCCCAAGTTGCAGCCAAGAAAAGAACCAAGCATTGATATGACTTGGCAAATGCGAAGTTAATACCATACATCCTGCTCAACTAAATCCCGCCTCTAGCTAGTGCGGTGAATCGTGATAGTGTCCCCAGAGACTTCAACTACACCCTTATTACTGCGTACCTCCCGAAGGGGATACGCACAAGAAAGCCTCAACAGGATAAGATTCTGACATTAAAGATCAACAACTTCAACTTGGGAGACCGCAAGAACTTTAGCATGCTCGCACCTCATATTTATTTGACTAGAACGAAGGGGAAGAAGTCGAGGATAATCCCCCAACCATGGACTATGGACCTTGCGCACTCCACCATCCTGAACCTAATGAAGATACCCCATTTTGGAAGGCATCAGGAGGTTAACACGTGCGTTAAGATCCTGTTTTCAAGCTTCCATGGTGGTTATTTATGGCTATACAGACGCATCATCGTTGATCCAGAGTTGAGCCATTGGATCACTGGACTGAGCATGTAGGGACCAGACCCGCAATACTTTTACACAGGAAAGGCTCCAGACTGCACCCTGGCACAGAAGATTAAAGATACCTATGGTGATGTGGAGAAGGGGAAGCGAGGCTACAAGGTAGCCTCTATCTAGAATGGCACCGTGTGCCTCACTTTCTAGTTGATTGCTGGTAATCTAGTAAGAAAGAACAAACCCACGCAGGTCACGGGATTTGTTGTTGACCTCACAGGAAAATGCGTGGAGGGGCTAAAAATGAAATGGGCAAGCTACTTAGTGAACTAGTTAGAACAAGACTGTCGCAAAGCTCAAGATCAGGGCTATGAGTTCCACTTTAGTTGGATGCTAATCCTCATCGCATTCATAACTTGGGATATGCCAGAAGGTGCGATCTTCCCTGAAATAGAGTCGTTTGAACCCTTAGCCACGAAGTTCACCACACTCTGGTATTCAAGCGATATGGGAAAACAATGGCAGTCAAACGTGATGTTCCACACCTACTACCTACAGTTAAAGAGGGATATTGAGGTTGTCCCTCCTATGACGTCGAACACCCTGCATAGGTTCAAGCCATTTGTGAAGTTCCACAAAGACAGACATTTTATCTATATCACTGCATGTGGAGACGAACACAAATAAGTACTACATAGTTACTACAAACTCACAGAGGATGACCTAGAAGAAATAAATAAGGAATGGACTGCAGAGATCCTTATCCCGGTTGACCCTGCAGAACTATCTGACCCCGAACTAATCAAAATACCGATGGTCACTCGCGAAGGGTACGATACACCTGGAACTAGTAGAAGGAAGAAGACAGAAGAGGTACAGAAGTTGAACAGAGCATCAGAAGAGACTTCTTCAGAATCACCTAGTAGAGGAGGTGATGATGAAGTAGACAAAGAAGAGAACAATGGAGAAGAATACAAGAAGAAGCAAGGCGAAGTAACACCGCCACAGAATCCACCTGATGATGCAGACCTGTCTAACAAAAGAAAGGTTTCTGCCACGAAACCCACATCATGAAAGAAGTCAAAATCTAGTAAGACCAAGTTGCAGACTGTGCTCATGCTCTATGACTTCGACTTCATCATTGCAGCTATATCAGATGCCTCGAAAGATATTTTGTAGAGAAATGAAGCCAAGTAAGAGACCATGCATGAAAGGATTGAAGCAGAGCTTAGAGGGGTACAACACGCCCTTCACTCTAGCCATGCAGTGTCCACTGTGCCCCCACCATCAAAAGAACCATATTTGGGAGATGAGCCTTCCCAACTCTGCAGAATAGCTGATGCGACCGAAGCTCGCCTTCATCGTGCACAGGAAGAAAAAGAATAGGCCATAGTGGCCCTTAAGAAAGAACAAGAGGAAGTGATAGAGCAACGTCGAGTTGTGCAACAGGAAAAGGATGACCTACAAACAAAGTTTGAAGAGGAGAGAGTGCATATCCAACAAGAGAAGGAACAGTTGCTTGCGGAGCAGGTTGGAGTAAAAGAAGCAGTCAATAGAGCACTTCGTTATGTGATGGGCTTAGAGAAAAAGGAGGAAGACCCAGTGGAGCACCAAGTAGTGAAGCTTGTTGAATCCATCCAACAACCTCAACAAACAATAGCAGATCTATAGCTACAAACAGTACCAAGTACTCCATAGGACGTGTGAGACCAAAGAGAAGCCACTGCTCTGAGCTTAGTTGAGAGGATCAGAGCATTAGCTTTGGAATGTAAACAACTTAGTAGTAGAAGTGTGCAGGCTTATGAGCGACTTACTAAGGACCCTGAACTGAAAACATTGGAGTCATGGCTCCAGGAGGCAAAGCAACAAGCAATGACAGTACAGGTGCAGTTGAGACTCCTATCAGCAGTTGAGAGGATGAAAAGGTCCTAGGAACAATGCACTTCTTAGTAGCAAGTCCATACCATACAGAGAAAAGTCATGGAAGTGACTTAGAGGCTCCAACCAGTCTAAGATGAAGCTTTCCAACTGTTTGAAGAAAATTCAAGGCCGAGGAGAAGAGCTGGAACAAGTAGTCACTGCAGTTGAACAACACTTGGAAGAACCTATGAATGAGGCAGTTATTCACGAATTCATTGAGTAGGAGACCCTAGTGAAGCAGCAGGTTGAAGCAGCTCGAAGCATCTCGAGCTAGGCTCGAGGATTTTGAGGCAGAGCTACCCAAATCATAGTGACTTGGGATGAGTCACAGGTGAGTGATGGGGGGCGGTTGGCCCTTGACCAAGTTTTGAATATCCTTGGTCACTTTTAACCCCTTTTTGGGACTTCGATAGGCTTTCGAAGCTAGAGCGCAAGTTGAAGCGGAGATCGCGAGATGTCGGACCCCTTTTAGGTATTTTTGGGCTTTGGGCTTATGTAACAGGTATGGGGATGTCGGCCCATGGGTTTACCCATGTCTAGGCCCTTTTGTAGTGTATAAAGATATGTCTAGGCAATGTAATAGGAGACAATGTGTGCATATGTGTGATGTTTTGCTAAGTGCAAATGATAGTTATAAATGCTTTGTGCATTCTGTGTTGGACACTGGCAGAGCTAAGTGAAAGTGGATGTAAGAACCTTATGTAGATTGTAAGAGGGATTTGTGTTGTAACCTAGCTCGAGGAAGGAGGATCTGGTGGAGTGTGCGCAGATCTCCTGTCCTATGCAGAGTAGGATTCTGTGGCTCTATGCATGTAGGTGATTGACAGAAGGAAATAAATAGAAGAAGAGCTGGTGGACGTAGCCCTAGGCTGGGGGTGAACCACGTATATCCTGTGTTATGGTTTCTTTGTGCATTATGGTTGTTTTATTTCTCATATGTTTTATGCTTAGTACAGTAATGTATGTTTAGATGTATTTGATATGATAGCTTAGTGCTTGGTGATGTGAATGAGTACCAGATATGGTCTATTTTAATGTTCTTAGTGCTTGAATGTGTTGGATCTTGTTGAATATTGCGCTACTCTGTAATTAGGGTTTATCGACGTTGTAAAAGAAGGCTAGATACTAAGGAATGATAACTTCAAAATTCTTTGTTAAGGTATTGTAATCACAGATCTGTGTCCTAGCTAGGTTGCAGACATCTGAGTCCTGCAACCACCTGTTACACATCGAAATTACTCACTTTGATAGTGTCGCAAGTGTCGTCATTACAAGGGTTGCAAGTGTCGCATTTTGCTCAAAAGTGTCGCAAGTGTCAAAGAAAGCATACTGCCATGATGCTTATGTTGTGCCTATAACAACATGAGAAGGACACTTGAAACACCTCAAACATTTGATTTGGAAGAAGAGAAATGAGTCAACAGGCTTATGAACCTCTTGCCATCTGAAAGCACCCAAAAACTGAGTTTTTGGAGGGGTGTGCTCCCCTATACCTCTCTCAAGAGTGTTGGTGCCCCCCTATACACTATATGGGAGTGTTATAACACTACCTCTTCCCTTTTGGAGGAGAACTACTGCTTTTGGGAGTGTTGGTGCCCCCCTAAAGCCTACTGGGGAGTGCTATAACGCTCCGATGGCCTTTCTAAGGGAGCGCTACCTATTCTGGGCAGTAGTTGGTTTGTTGAGATGAATGAGGGGAGGATCCCTTCAATCCCTGAAGGCAGTTAGATTTGAATCCCTATCCAAGCCATGATCATAGGGCATATCCCTAACTGAAGGAGGAAAATCCTCAACTTCCCCAAGGATATCTCAAGTGGTTAAAGCCTCTCCAAGGCTATATAAGCAAGCTTTCTTATGGTGAAAGAGGAGGGAAATGGAGAATTACACCAGACTTATGATCTCATGAGTGGTGCTGGAACAGAGATTATTTGGGAAGAAAGAGACCTATGATATCATAGGGAGCAATCGATGAAGCTATCGTCATTCTGATCATGGATCTTTTGAGGAAGGGTTAGACAAGGAGGACTTGACGGAACTGTCGCATTCCATCTACGACTGTAAGTAATGTTTGTCCTCATTAATATGATTTGCTTGGCCTGTTTATTTCTAATTCATGTTCAATATCACATGAATTTGTCTCTTTAGTAGATAGATCTATTTCGGACTAATCTTGATAGAGTAGGAAGTGGTCATACTTTGTTTGTCTACAGGGCTTATCGAGGAGCTCAAGATTGGAGTTCAACTCGGAGCGTGCAGGGACAAGCACCGGTAAAAGGTATGTCTTTCCTCCTTCCTCTTCATGCATTAGTTTGTGTAGAACTAAAAGGAATTTAGTGACCATGATAAGCACTTTCTATCTTAGAGTTATAAGTTTAGCTCTTTGAGGAGATCTACCTATCCGCAGGGAGATTTTCCTTCAACAGAAATTGGTGACTCCACTGGGGAATCGAATCAAAACTTTTGTTTTTGATTTTTCCTCATAGACCTTGCCTTACCCCATAATTTTTTTTAGACCTTGTTCACCCCATTTGTTTGATTTCATATGCTGATTGACTCTTTACCCCATCACATTCAACTTGACTGTCAAAATTTGACTGAAATTTTGGGTTTTTGGACATTTTTATGAGTTTTTTAAGCCTGGCGCCCTTGTGCCCATGTTAGAAGAGTGCCAGCACTCCCTAAAGGTGCTGGACAGAGATTTATAATGCCCTGGTGTCCCTTACACCAGAGCGCCAACCCCTTTTTGCACAAAATCTTTTCAAAAAATGCATTTTTTGAGGTCCATACCCTATTTTTTCACTTGCTGAGATTCTTTGTGATTCAATGCTTCTTCCCATTGAACTTTGACATCCCTCCTTCTGAGAAATAAGCACTTTGTTGTTCAAATTTGGTGGCCTTATTCATTATTTTTGAGTTTTTGTTGTTGAGAAGCTTGAAATCAATCCACTGCTTTCTTCTCTCCTATCGGACTGAGCAGGAACTCTGGTGAAGGGCATCAGAAATCTGTGAATCATCTTGTCTTGTTCTTTGAGTCCATTGTTCTTCAACATCTTTCTTTTGTGTGAATTGTTTGATTTTTCTTTGTTATATTTTGTCTTATGTTTGCTTCTTGTTTCAATCATAGAAAGAGGGTGTGTGTCATGTGTGCGAAATCTGATCATGCTTGTTTGAATGTCCTTGATCTGAAAGGGTAGTTGGTAGGAGAAGTCTTTGCATTGAATTAATCATCATTCGCATACAAACGAAAAAGACACATATTAGTGATCGGTTTGCATATTAGAAGGCGTTTTTGAAAATGTTTTAGCATTTCATTGGATTCGATTGAGAACCAATTGATTGAGGACATTTCATATTAGTGTTTGAAAGTGAAAACGACTCTTTCTCTTTTCCTTAAACTAGACGTTCATTGAAAAGAAACGATTGCTTATCATCTTTCATGCATCTTTTTGGGAATTGAGTCCTCATTCCATCAGTTTCACTTTCGTGCACCCTTTGAGTAAAAAATAGTTGTAAAACGAACACTAATTAAAAATTATATAGAACATTTTTGTTTTTAGGATATTCCACCAACAATAGACTAGGGTTAGAACTTTGGATTAGGCTGTGAGTACAACTCTCCAAATTTTTCAAAACAAACATTAGCATATTGAGCTAGGGAGAGTCAAATCCAATTGTCGTATTGGTTTTCTGGGATCCCCCTCTCACACAGGGGTTACACACGAGGTCGCATTCAGGTGAATTATGGAGATTATCCCTCCGTGGTTCAACTGTTTGTAGTGGTCGAATCGTATATTGGGGGTCACTTGGAGGTATACCCACGATATGTATGGGAGCCTCTCGGGTTGATTTCGGACTTGTTATCCTGCCCATATGTTTCGTATCAGAATGTCGACTGTACCTGCCGAGGGACTCACTACGAATTGGTGTCTTTAGTGGCCATAATCTTTAGGTACTTACACAAGGTGACAGTAAAGGGAAGTCTCACTGTACCTGGAATAGACATTGGTCAAAATCACTCGAGCTCCTTGGAGGGTAAATCCACAATTACTGCATGGAAGCTTGCACCAAGGTGAAAGTCCGTTAAGAAGGTCGCCATTGTAACTGTTCCACCATATCCCAGCCCCTTCTTGACTTGATCACGCGACGTTGGATTTCATCACTAGCTAGTACGATCATCGAGAGAAGTTTTGTTTGCTTGGTTGATTCCTAGATTTTATTAGTGTATGATGTTTGGTTAGTTGGCCCTAGATTTTTAGTGTGTTCTATTTTTCTCCACAATTGAGCCCGTAGACGATAAAGGTCTTCGTTGATCACGTAGGATGCAGGGGCTACCTCCAGAAGGATATCAACGCTTACCTCCTAACCCTCCAGAAGACAACTACCATAGAGAGGTAGACAATCAATCTGACGCTGGAAGTGTTATTGCTCCTCCATTAGATAACTCAAAAAGCGCTTTGGTCACGGTTGAAAATCCCACTACATCTGTGTCGGTAACCCCTCTCGAACCACTTTTGGTTCCTTTAGACTCCCTTGGGAACGTCATAGACGAAGAGATCCCATGATTACCGGAGAGGATCTTTACCGAAACATATATGGGATCCACGGAACCAATCTTTGGTGACAAGTATAGGACTCTTGTTCGTCCTAACACCGCAGTAGAAACCAATCCCACACCTACTCATTCTGTATGGAGGACTTCATCAGGACGTGATCTCTATGAACATTTCGAATCTATTCGACAATCTTTTCATCCTCATGACCCTCTTAGTGAAACAGGACCATCCGGTCAAACCATGAATCACCCAGTCGATCAGGTTATTAACCCTACTGCTACACTAGCACAAGTCCATCCTAATGCTGAACTCCTCACCTCTACTCATCCCCAAAGCACTTCAATCTCTACCCCTGTTTCTACAAGTTTTTACTCTACAGCTCTGCATGTTCCACACGATCTTGCTGGGACATATTCTCACCCGAGAATGCAGACCCCTGCTGGCCAAACACAACCAGTTGGAGGGAAACCACCATCCAACGAATTGTTTCCTTCTAGAGGAATACCTTTCCATGGTGGGCCTACCCCTCCTGGGGGACAACCCACTTTTCATGCTCCTCCTAGAGGGCAACCTCCATTTGCCAGTCACACCTCGGTCGTAAATCCACCGCTGGTAGGGGGGAAACCCTTGTTTGCTGGAAACCCTTCACAATCCTGGGGAGTATTTTCAGGAGGCATTTTTACCCAACCCCACATTGGGGGGCACTTTTATAATAACCCACTAGGAGGAGTATCCAATCTTGTCTCTTCCGGAACATCTTACGCACAGTCTTATCTGGGAAGCATCCCAAACACCACCTGGAGTTCTCCGGGACCACAGTCTTATCCTCCTCATGGGCCTCATGTGTATCTGCCTCCGGGATCTACTCCTTACCATTCTCATGGACAAAATGTTTATCCTCCTCACGGGCAAATAAATCACCCGGCCTATAATGTTCAGAACCCACCGGGTTATGCCAATGTTTCTCATGCACCATCGAATCCTTCTTATCCTGGCCAGCAACAACCGTATGTAGGAGGACCTACTGGTTACAACTATCCACCTAACCCAGTCTATGGTCCTACTGGTGTTCCTATGCCACACCAGTATCATTCGCACATTGACCGACAACTACCTTTCCTTGCAACTCTGGATCTCCCAGACTTGTCTCAGTTAACTAATGATCCTATTTCTCATTCATCGGTTTGGCCAGTCATTCCAGCTAAACTTCCTTCTGATATTCAAAAAATTTACGGAAACCCTGGCGAAGATTCGAACAACCATGTGATGACTTTCCATTTGTGGTTTTCATCAAACTCCCTCATGGATGATTCTATATGTTTGCATCTTTTCCATCGAACACTTACCGGTTTGGCAGCAAAGTGGTATATTGAACTACCACGTGTTGCTTTTCATGATTTCAATTCCCTTTCCATGTCTTTCCTCATGCACTTTCCACTGCCTATTCGCTACGAGTCGGGTACTAAACTCTTGACCTCCCTTCATCAAACTAACTCTGTGCATATCTCTAACCATATTCATGAGTGGAGGCGACGACGAAGGATGATCAAGGCAGTCATTCCTGACATGCTCTTGGTGGAATGGTTTACTAAATCACTGTTACCCCTGATCGCTTGTGATGTCGCTATGGGTGGTGCAGTCACAGAGGGACAAGCCATTACTCGGGCTCATTATTTAGACTTGGTTTATTCCCAATCTGGTACTTTGTATGATTTGCTTCCGAATGTTGCTCGATCTAATACCGATCCTTCTAAGCCATCATCCTCATCTCATGCAGATGGTGTTATCGGTTCCGTCAAAACTCAATCTTTTTCCAAATCGACTACACCCTCCTCTACCTCCCCCCAAACTTAGATCTCTGAGGTGAATGTAGTTCAATCTGCCCCTTCACAACAATCTGGAGGTAATAAGAAGACAAAGAATAAATCAAAAAATAATAATGAACAACCCAAAAATCAAACACCTGCTACCGAAAAGGAACCACAATGGAAACTGAAATTCTCGTGTATCATTTGTGGTGACAATCACTACACTCAAGATTGTCCGCTTCGCAATGAAGTGACCAAAATTTTCCAAGGGAAGTCACAACCTGTTGTGCTTACTCAACCTTTTCCACAGCAACAATCCATGGTTGCTCAAACCCCCTCTCCTGGGGGCAGTTCTAGCGATCCTAATGATGAGACCTTGTCGAGTGCACACATTTATATGTTTAATGGAATCAATTTGACCACTCGCTCTAAGACATACGACACACCGGGTAACCCTGACAAAGGAAAAGACACTAACGGTACCGGTACTTTATCGGATCCATCATCATCCTCCATTAGTCTTCCATCGGTTAATCCTCCGTCTGGACCACTCCAGATTAAGAAACCCATGTTCGACTCTATTTTACACCCTCCTAAGAGCACTATCCACAAAGATACCTTTAATCCTAGTTCACGTGCCGCCCAGAACTACAACATTGTTAAATATTTGGCTCAAGCACCGTATGCTATGTCTGCGTTAGAAGTTATACATCACTGCCCCAGTCAACGTAGAATTCTCTTGGCCGCTCTTGGTGTTGTTGATCCTGAGTCATCCAATCAGATCATGTTTAACCTGGACAATTATGCGTCTCGACTCTCCAACCAACTTGCTTTCCAAGTTGATGTTGTTGTTCACAATCAACAAATCCATCGAACTATTCTGGATGAGGGAGCCTCGACTTGTGTCATGTCTTTGGCGTGTTGGAAAGGTTTAAAATCACCAGCACTCAACAAATCCCCAACAATGTTACGTGCCTTCGACGGGCAAGGTTTTCATCCCCATGGGCTTTTACAGTCCCTGCCCATCCAATTGGGTGGAAAAACTATTACTGTTGATGTCGAGGTGGTCGATTCTCCCCTCGATTACAACTTGTTACTTGGAAGAAGTTGGTTTTATGCTATGACTGTCGTTGCCTCGTCAGTTTTCCGATGTGTCTGATTTCCTCATCATGGCAAAATTGTCACTGTTGATCAGTTAGATTTCTGCACAACTGATGCTCGCGTTCCTGCTACCAACAATATTCCTTTCTTGGGAGACCACAAGATCACGTATGAAAGTGTTGGTGTTGGCTTACTGAAAGATTCTAGCCTCATGGGTACCTTCCCTACACCACTTCCACCGACTACACATCATATTTCCACCGTTGATATGATTTCGACCGTGGCTTATCAATCTTTGGAATCATCTGACCCTTGGATTGTACCTCGTCTGTTGGAATTCGATGCACTAGGTGACACCGTGCCACTTAGTCTAGCCGAAACGTCATACGTTTCTACCCAATCCGCTTCTCCCTCATCAGATGCCCAACATCTATTGGCACCTGATGTTTCCTCGATGAAATCACGGTTGAGTTCCTTGTCGTCTGCAATCGATCACATTTCCCCAAATTTTCCTTCGGATGAATCTATTCTGGAGATGCTTCGCATTGACAAGTTACCTTGGGATGATAACCATCACCGATCCTATTTTCTTCCCCTTGTGAAGAAATTTGGGAAGATATGCACTCTATCTCCCCTCCTGGTGTTGATTTTTCATCATCTCCCATGATTTCAACTTTCGACAATTTGGATCCGGTAGTGGACATGGTGATTTCTTCGGTAGGATTATTGGAGCCTGATATCCTTACTCCTATCACAACCCTCGACATGTGTTCCTTCTCGAGTGATTATCTTCCATCTAGGGAAGATCTCCTGGAGGCCATGACCAAGTTTTGTCCCTTGACATGGTATCCTTCCAAAACGTTCTTCTCTTGGAAGCCATGACCAAGAAGTAGTCACAAGCATAGTTTCTCTTCTCTGTGGCAAGCTCGTTAAAAAATTAAACAGAGGCCCTGACCATAGTTCTTTTCTTGTGTCAATCTCATTAAAAAATGAAACAGTCACCTCTCTTGAACCTTCTTTTCATCCACCCTTCTTATTTTTCTCATCTACTAGAGAAATTGGTGACAACCTCAAAGTCGGTGAATGAATTGAATCTTGGAGGGCATGTCTCCAGCCTTTGATGATCTTTCTGGAGTTAAGCCACTAGCTTTCAAGCTGGGGGCATACCGATATTAGTCTTTGTTCTTTCTTGTGCTCGTAAATACATGAGAATGCATCCGGGTAGACTTTTATCTCTTTTTCAGACCTGTATGGATACACAAAAAAGGAACCCCCTAGTGTCTCCTTTAATCCCTTTTTAGACTCTCTAAACATGAAAAGATTTCCGAGTGATCTTGCTTCCTTTTCCACTCGTTAAACGGTTTGAAAGTGCGTCTTTTGAGTAATAATTTATCTTTTTTTGGGCCTTGCGAGACTAACATTACGAAGAAGGACAACATTGGAGTCGTCTTTATGTTTTTTTCAGACTCTCTAAAGATGAAAAGATTGTCGAGCACCTTGTTCTCTTCACACTCGTTACAGTATTTGAAGAAAACATCTGTTGAGCAATAGTTTATCTCTTTTTTGGTCTCGTCAGACTACTTTATGAAAAAGGAATTGAAAGAGTTCTCTTTTAAGTGTTTTTCTAGACTCTATAATCATGAAAAGCCTTCCAGTTTTCTGTCTTTGGACTCGCTAAACAAAACATCGACAGGCCCATATGGGACCGAACCTTTACTTCTTCCAGTTTGTTAAACAAAGGAAGAGAAACTTACCAAAGGTGAGTTATATCGAGCATGTTTTATCCTCCTCGAGCTCATTAAATTAAAAAGAAGTACTCGTCTATCTGGATGGGGGGGAAAATTGAAAGAAGCAAGCCAAGAAGATTTTGAGAACATTACCAGTAACTCTTAGAGTCGCCCTTGAACATGACACTTTTTATTTTGCAAGAATTATAATATGTTGAACCTCTACACTGAGCCAATCCTTTGAGTTTCTTTCACTCCTCTGGGTCACCTGACGTAAGTCACAGCATCCATTGCATCATCAAGTTTTGGTCGATGTCATGTTTCTGTTGTCGTGCCTCATTGTTTAAGGGAAGTATCCACCTCGAGAGTCAGTCATCACAAATATCTTGTATCAATACCCGTGTCAGTCCATGTTCATTTGAGCTACCAATTACATCTCTATGTCTGTTTCATGTCGTTGATGGGGGATACATCAAGGCCCTCCTTCGACGAGTCTATTCCTGTCGACTTCAACACATTATCCAGTAACTAGACTTAGAAACCAGTTAGTACTTTGGGACCTGCATGCCTCAATGGTAGGCCTCCTCATGTTCGGCAGTGGGTTTACGTCATTGACCTATGATCGGATGATTCCACGGATGTTCGACTCCAGCTCATCCATTCACATTCGTTGGGATGCACTAGAGTACCTTGGGAATCATTGCCATTAATGGTGATTTCCCTTGCGCTTGTTAACGGTTTACATCATTGACCGGTAATCAAGTGGTTTCTGCCATGTTCGACATCAGGACATCTATTCACATGGTTAAGATTCGTACTACATCGGGATCGGTAAGAAGACCCTGGGTTGAGTGATCACTTTAATATGTACTTTGCCCAGGTTGCGATGGAGTTTCTCTTGAACAATGACACATATACTGTACATAGATCCACTTTGTATTGGTAGTGGCTATGTCTTGTCATCTTGCAGATCCACTGTGTATTCTTCGTGGCTACGATTAGTTCAGGTCATGGGAGTATGTTTATTTTCGGTGGCTATACCTTTTATCAATACAATTATGGATCCGCAGTGTATTTTATGGCAGCCATATCTTTCCAGTTTTGATCACCCAAGCATAGGTATGCCTGCCTTGGGTTTGAAACATGTCATAATATTTGTTGGATGTTCGTGTGCACCTTCTGTCAGGTTCTCTACGTCTATACCCTTGCTTGAAAGTCTATAAAGCATTTCAGTTATCAGTTCTCATCTTCTAACTTCCTACTTTGGGGGGCAATCTGTTACACATCGAAATTACTCACTTTGATAGTGTCGCAAGTGTCGTCATTACAAGGGTCGCAAGTGTTGCATTTTTCTCACAAGTGTCGCAAGTGTCAAAGAAAGCATACTGCCATGATGCCTATGTCATGCCTATAATGACATGAGAAGGACACTTGAAACACCTCAAACATTTGATTTGGAAGAAGAGAAATGAGTCAACAGGCTTATGAACCTCTTGCCATCTGAAAGCACCCAAAAAATGAGTTTTTGGAGGGGAGCGCTCCCCTATACCTCTCTCAGGAGTGTTGGCGCCCCCCTATACACTATATGGGAGCGTTATAACACTACCTCTGCCCTTTTGGATGAGAGCTACTGCTTTTGGGAGTGTTGGTGCCCCCCTAAAGCCTACTGGGGAGCGCTATAATGCTCTGATGGCCTTTCTAAGGGAGTGCTACCTATTTTGGGTAGTAGTTGGTTTGTTGAGATGAATGAGGGGAGGATCCCTTCAATCCCTGAAGGCAATTGGATTCGAATCACTATCCAACCCATGATCATAGGGAAGATCCCTAACTGAAGGAGGAAAATCCTCAACTTCCCCAAGTATATCTCAAGTGGTTAAAGCCTCTCCAAGGCTATATAAGCATGCTTTCTTATGGTGAAAGAGGAGGGAAATGGAGAATTACACCAGACTTATGATCTCATAAATGGTGCTGGAACAGAGATGATTTGGGAAGCAAGAGACCTATGATCTCATAAGGAGCAATCGGTGAAGCTATCGTCATTCTGATCGTGGATCTTTTGAGAAAGGGTTAGACAAAAAGGACTTGACAGAACTGTCACATTCCATCTATGGCTGTAAGTAATGTTTTTTCCTCATTAATATGATTTGCTTGGCCTGTTTCTTTCTAATTCGTGTTCAATCTCACATGAATTTGTCTCTTTAGTAGATAGATCTATTTTGGACTAATCTCGATAGAGTAGGAAGTGGTCGTACTTTGTTTTTCTACAAGGCTTATCAAGGAGCTCAAGATTGGAGTTCAAATCGGAGCGTGCAGGGACAAGCATCGGTAAAAGGTATGTCTTTCCTCCTTCCTCTTCATGCATTAGTTTGTGTAGACCTAAAAGGAATTCAGTGACCATGATAAGCACTTTCTGTCTTAGAGTTAAGAGTCTAGCTCTTTGAGGAGATCTACCTGTCCGTAGGGAGATATTCCTTCAACACCACCCCTACCTCTACCTCGGGTGAGACTTCATCCGTTTCACAGGTGTTGCCAAAAGGGCTGGTAGTTAAGGTTTTTTTGGTGCGTTGTTGAAGCGTTGAACCCTGGGTCTGCCCCTATGCCAACAAAGCTAGAATTTGAAACTACAAATAATGTAGAAGAGTATGAGGCTCTTGTTTTGGGTTTGAGGGTTGCTAAATATATTAAGATTGAAGAGTTAGCAGTGTTTGGAGATGTTGAACTCATTGTACATCAAGTTAAAAATTTGTATCAAGCAAAACACCCCAGGTTAAGGACTTACAAAAATGAGGTTTGGGATCTTATTGATAATTTCTTCTTATCTTTTAACATCTCTTTTGTTCCAAGAGAAGAAAATTCTATGGCATATTCTTTCTAAGTGTCAAAATTCGCCAACATAATTCTTTGATGGTCTATGGTCGAGCATTGACCAATTCATGAAATGTTTCAGTCAAATAAGAGAAATGATTGATGGTCGATGGGCCAATGGTCAAGCATCGATAAAGCTTGACGAAGTTGGTAGATCAATGGTCGATAAAGCTTGACGAAGTTGGTAGATCAAAGGAAAACATGGTAAATTCGAAGCCTTATGGATTGGTCCTTTCAAGATTTCTGAATCTTTTCAAAATAATACTTATAAATTGCAGAACTTGGAGGATTTTGAAGTTTTGGGTAGCCTTGTTAATGTGCACTTTCTGAAGAAGTATTTTTCTTAAGCCATGAGTGGTTGTCCCCTCCGTTGTAAATATCACTTTTTTTTTTCATTCTATTTGAATAAATGACCCCATATCCCTAGGATAAGACAATGAAGCTTCTTGTTCTTGGCAGCTCATATGGAGCATGCCATCCCCTATGGAGCCAAATTTATCACATGAAGTTGTTGAGGGTCACATGAAGTTGTTATGGGTCAATTCATCCTTAGATCTTTGATTTTTTATCCTCAGTCTTGTTTAAGTTTTACTTTTGATATCCTCGTTATGGTCTTCTTAGGTCTTAGAAAAACTAAATTAAGGTTGATGTTGGACCAGACCTTTGGTTTATATCTTCATCTCATCACAAGATTAGACATCCATCACCATCATCCTTATTCCACCACTACCCTGACATGTCACCACTTCCACTATGTGCTTAAACCCCTCTAGTTTGTCCCTCTACCCGTTAGAAGGTCAAATCAACATCGATTTAGTACGTTGCCATCTCATTAGGACATTTCGTAGCGCATATCAAGTACATCTTCCCTCATCACCATAATTGAACTTATGAGGCATGTGTCTGTCGATCTCCTTGTTTTCAACATTCATGATTTAAAGGAAATAATCTTGGATTTGGTCATTTAAGGAAATTCTAACTGTTTTCTCAAGATTTCAAAATTGCTTCTAGCTTGGCGTTGTAGAAATTGTTGAGTTCAGACATGCCCTATGGAATTTGTTGAAAACTGGATGGAAAAGGTGAATTGGAGGTTAGACCTTTTGCAGGGGGTTTCATCCAATCTGAAGCCTATCAACTTTTAAGCCACAGTATCCAAGTACTCCGTGAGATTTTTTAAAGCCTTGTTAAAGATCAGTTACAGGTTGTGCTTGTTTTTCCTCTCCTGAAAATTGATGATCCACATTACCAACCAACCCCCTTTACCTTTTTGTCACAAATTCTCAGTCAGTTGCAGTGTTTTCAACTTCTTTTACTAAAATCGGGAAAACCTTGTTGTCAAAGCCTCTATGCCTATCTCTTTCTTGGCCTTTGTTGTTTGTACTGTAGAATCTATTGGGGATTGTGTTGTGAATCCCCTGTTTTGGTGCTGCAAACCTACACATCAAAATCAGGACCATTATCCTCTTATGACATAACCTATACCAGTTGATTATCTTTACAATTTCCATTTTTATTTTAAGTACAAAGTCTGTCTACATTGGAAATTGAAAAGATCCTTGTTGTTAAAGTTGTGATAACCTTGAAAAGTGATGGTGAAGTGTTAACTTAAAACTTTGGCAGTTGCTTTCTCCTTGCATATCTATCTTTCCTGAAGCATTTTCTTCCATTTTTCAACCACCAACTACCCTTTCATAAGCTCCGAGGTCAAATAGGAAGAAATATTTTAAAACCATAGACAAAATCCAGTTCTGAAAAAGATTATCCCTCCAAACCCTAAGGCCTATGTCATTTTGTTTTTCCTCTTGCATCTCTCATATTGTTATCTTAGTTTTCTTCCTATAGCAGCAAATGGATACACCACAATAGAAGAAGGCTTACAAGGGTGGGGGCATAGTGAGGACCGAACCCTATGACATGCAGCTAGTTGATGCTAAACCTCTGATTAGAGGGGTCTTCCAAAGAGTTGGATGTTTCAACTTCTATCAGAAGATTGAGAGGGTTCATCCTAAGGTATCCAGAGAGTTTTCCTTGAATTTAAATGGAAACAAAACTAAGGTGGGAACTCTTGAAATGGAGGCATTTGAATCAACCATTGCAGCAGCTGCTGAGATACCAAACACTGGTGAAATGTGGTTTAAATCCATGAATCTTAATGCAGCCTTCTCTAAAGAGTCCCTTAACCCATAATGTTAGGGAGATAGCCTATCAAAGGGAGTTCCTAGGAGCCACTTTGTTGAGGGATTTGACAAGATGTTAAGGGTGATCCAGAGATATTTTACCTATGAGGGAAGATTCAATATGATTTACCAATTCTACATTAGACTTTTGTTGCACTTCATAGAAATACCCCATGAACCACCCTTTCTATTTGTTTAGGAGTATTGGGAAAATAGCTGACAGGGTCCAAGCCAAGTCCAAGGATGTGGACACAAGTTTTTTTCACTCAGGGTTAATTAATATGCTTGTGATGGAGGAGTTGAAGAAGAGAAACATGGAATGGGATCAGTTCATTGCCTTTGCACATATGCAATTAAATGTAGCTCCTGCTCCTCAATCTAAGGTGCGTATCCCTCTTCAAACTGATAGCATTGTTCACACAGAGACAAGTAAAAAGAGGAAGGGAAAACACATTTCTAAAAATGATGAAGCTCCTAAGGAAGAAGAAGAAGAAGGGGGAGCTCATCACTCTCCACAAAGGGAATTTTCTCCCCAACCATATCCAGAATTAGCATAAATTCCATCTACTAAAGCCACGGGAAAAAAAGGAAGAAGGTTACTCTTCCCCTCACTAGCTACTGCAATTAAAATTAAAGCTAGGAGGCCCTTCACCAGGTCATCATCCAAGAAGGAAACTATTGAAAAATAATTCATAACAAAAGATCCTTTCAAGAGAAAGGAGAAAGGAAAAATTGAGACTGTTGAAAAACATACTGAAGTCATAGACATAACCACTCCCCCTAAGAACCCTACCTTCAAAAGACTGATCAGACAGCTTGGAGAAGCCAGAAAGGAGATTACTGAATTGAAGGGACAAGGGTTGGATGAGAGGAAAAATTTGAGTGGCCTTATGGATATGTATCGAGAAACCATTGATGAGGCCAAGTTTACAGCAAGGAGATTCATGCCCCTCCATAGGAATCTTAGGAATTTATACAGGTAGAACAAGGATTTACAATCTCAGATCAGAAAACTTAAGTTGGAGTTGTAACCTTTCAAGGAAGAGTTATCCCAAAGGAAATTGGATGTGTTGGCCCAAACGGAAACCAGAAGGAGTACCAGACTCAGGAGGTGAAGTGAAGCGGCTCAAAGAATCTCAGTTTTGGAAATGATTAGCCTTGCATTTTTGAAGATTTTGGAGAAGTATTATGCCTATATCTGAATTTTCATTCATACATCCTATTAGGAGGCTTCTACGGGCTTATCTACCTTTTGGAAAACGTTTTTGGGTATTTTTGGCTCAAGATGGATAAATCAGACAGCTACGGAACATTTTGCAGTGCCTGGCACTGTGAAATAGTCTACACATTCGGAGGCTGCAATTTCACTGCGAACTCCACTGTGAAATGGTCTACAAAGTTAAAGTTGCAATTTTGCTACGAAATCTGATGCAAAATGGTCTAAACAGTTAAAGATGCAACCTCACTGTGAAATGGTCTACACAGTCACACAATGCAACTTCGCTATGAAATCCACTACAAACTGGCTAATATAGTTAGTGCTACAGGATTCGTTGCCAACTCCTATTTTGATGGGTTTTAAGAGGATCAATGATCACTAGATGGCTAGTGGAACATGGCACAATGAGTTGGAAGTCAGTTAAAGCTAGAGGTTACCTGGAAATAAAGGAAATGTGCTCAAAGGACACCTCACTATGCAAGATTAGGGTGTTAGGATGGTTGCCAACATTTACCTCTTTTATAGCAGTTTGTTTTTTCCACTTTGTAGAGGTGTAAGATTTTCCGTTTTAGGTGGTAGAATCCTATGTTAGAGGATCAAGCTCACATTGTAGGCTATGATTCCTTGTTTCAGATATAAATGAAACATTAGAAGACATTGATGGGTTTGAATGGTTAATGTAAAAGACCTTTTGGTGATTTTAATGAAACAAAGCTTACTCTGGTTTTTGATGTATTATACTTGATGAAATCTTGTTTAATGGAAGTTAGTTCTCGTTTTTCCATCTTATTTCTCTCACTCTGAAATTGTATTTTCATTGAAGGATCCAAATGATATTTTGTAGTTGTATAACAATGGATGTTTGATTGTGATACTGTTATCACTTTTCTCAGAGTTTTGTTTGCTTGGATTTAAGAAGTTCTTGTATCTGAAGCATTTCCCTCCTTTGTATACTAGCATAGCCTGAAGCTAGTAGTAGATTCATTTCATTTTCTTACTCAGTCTTCCTCCTATCCACACTAATCCTCAAAACCATGACCTAAGTTAAACAAGACCTCTTTTGTTTTTTCACTTTACCCAAAATTTCCTTTGTTTTGACATTGTTGAACTGAGTTTTATCGATTTGACATCACATTTGAAAACTTATCTCATAAACCTATTGATGGGTACTGAGCTTGCACTTTAGTAGTCAAAGTGTAACTTTCAGTGCTAACAGGGCCCACTATCATTGACCCCACCGTTTGTGGTACTAAAAGGTGCATACTTATTCATCACAAAGTCAACCATTCCCCAAATAACTATTTCACCTTCACACTACAAACTAACAACCCTGAATCACCGTGAAATCCTCACAATATTGCATCGAGAGAAAAAACCATTTGAGTATTTCTTTTTGAAGACTCGCCAACGAGATCACATACCACATGTATGGTCCATTACACAAGAATCTTCATAGGTAATCATCTGTAGGATTTCCTTGCTTAAAACATTAATGCCTAAAATCATGTAATGTCAAAACCCCATGGCCTTTGAATTTCCTGAATGAATTCCCCGTGCATAACCCATAGTACCCTATCCATCAACCTTCTCCCATTCCCGCAAATCCATTCACACAGATACACGCTTCCATCCTATATAATAACAACAAATGACGATACTTCTCTTATACACACATCACCCAACCTAACCTCACACATACAAGATCCCTATGGAATAGATAAAGTACATTAAATTACATGGAATTTTAGGTAAGTAGAGGATAGATTTAGGTCAAATAATTTATTTTTTTAAGATGGTTGATAACTGATTTGGATTTTTAAGTATCGAAAGACTAATGGAATGAGAATCCAAATATGTGGAGGCCAATTTCCACGCTCATGATTTAAACAAATGACAACCATATCCCTACTCACATGAAGCATACAGGTTACGAGTATTGAATGACTTGGGAAAGATGACAGGGAAGAGATAAAATTTGAATCACCAACTCATACGAGATCATACAGACCTCAGCTGATTAATGATGACAACGTTTTTTCTCAACAGGAAAAGCCAAGCAAAACAATGTTAAGGACACCTTAGCCTTATTATCATACATCAACAAAGACCTCCTGAAATGTTATAAAAGGAAGTAGAGAATAGGGAAAACGTCATTACTTAGAAAATATATGGGTAGTGTGTGAGTTTTCTTAGCTGCAACAATAGGAGTAACACTCCTTCATCGGGTTATTTCTGCCAGGAGGAACAAGAAGGATTCAACAAATCCAAACCAGTGAGGAACTTCACTTGTTTTCACAAGAAGCAGAGTACTTGTCACCAAAGAAAGCATGATGCAGATAGAGAGATGACAGTAATACATAGTTTGAGATAACATTCATCCAGATCAAAACAAATAGTCAAGTCAAAACCTTGTTGCAGGAAATAAATGGACATTCAAAGTTCAATAGATATTCGTGTTTGCAAAAGGGTATGGATAGGGAGAAGGGTTTTGTCTTATTCTTGGTCAACTAGTTTTCCTAAAACCTCATTGCAGGTTTGCATTCAATGAAAAGGTTCACCTGTAGTTGGCCATCATCTAGACCAAATTTTCAGGGGAAAATCCCTTCACCCCCAAAGATTTAGAGATTCTCACCTTCCTGGGGAGCACCATAGTAGGAAGGAATATTATGTAATGATTTATTCTGGCTCCAAAAAATCCAAATGTAATGGGAATGGTAAGAGTACGGAATTTGTAACCAAAAATTCATGTAATTAGGAAGTCCAACAGCCCACCCTAAGGTATATAGGAAATACAATGTAATAGAAAAAGAGAGGGGGGGGATGGAAAGCCGAAATTTGGTATTGTATAATTCTTTATCGGACTAAAAGGTGGATTGGAAATCTCTGTACTTTTTGTTGAATTCCTCAAAATGTATTATTTCTTCGAAGGAGGATGATATAAAGAACCTTCATGGTTCATTTATTGAAGAGTGCATTGTTGTTGATTATTTTCTGCAAATGTTTTAGTTTGTCATTTTCCCAATTGTCATTTGTAGGAAATGATTGTGAATGAATTATGAATTTAATTATAATAACATGTTTATGAACATCTATATACAAAAAAGTACTACTTCTGTTTTGAACATTAAATTATAGACCTGTAATTGATTCTTCTATTGTTAAATAGGACTGCAGCTTCTCTGTAGAAATATTACTACACTTACATATTATAAGAGATATGCATTTAGAATTTATCCTAGATCTAATGGAAACTATCATAATTTAAAACTATACTAGGAAATGGAAATTTACAAGGAAACAAGTTAACTTACAAACCCTATCAACCGATAGATGTGTCAATAAATTGAAATTGAGACTGAATTGTTTAGATATTCATTACAGAGTTGACATATGCATGCAACGACTCAAAGCTAGGTTCCAACCAAAGAGATATGTAACATCCCCACTATAATCCTCGGTTTAATTAATGTTTAATGTAGATATAATATGTGTCTACAACCAAGCAATGTAATAACCGAATTGTATTTTTGAATGTTAATAATAAAATGTGATGTCAACTACTAAGGGGACATGGACAAAGATGGGGGATGAATTAATCCACAAGAGACGAGAGGATCTAAGAGAATGGACAAGAGGGGTCCAAGGGGGATTTACCCATGTATATTAATTCAACCCATTTTTTCCTAAATTTTCTATTGGTATATGAACCTTCTAATTTCTGATTGAGTGTTCCTAAAGCCAATCATTGAATACATGTAAGAGGGTGGGTGTGAGTGGTCACATCCCATAGTTATTGGGCACATGAGGGATTGATTACAATCATCTTGGGGAAGTGTGTGAGTCAAGAAAGAAAGCCAAAGGA
>SNQJ01S0094277.1:0-20151 GCA_010110895.2 Picea sitchensis
GAATCTTGATACTACATTTATTGTGCATTCCATAGATCATATGAACACCTTATACCTCCCTATCCATACTTATGTCTCCTCCATGTAATAAAATAATGATTGGCAATCAAATAAGTGAAAGTATGAATCACATTAAAATAAACATGTTACGACCCATCATCATCATACATACATACATAACCATAAGACAAATGTTAATATATATCCATATGTCCAAAAAAACATATCCAATATGTTAAAAATTAGTAAATGTGCTACCCTATAAATCCATGAACTATCCTCAAATAAAATACATAATTAAATAAGTCACTAAGGTGGTTGTGCTGCAATCAGTCCAAAATGGGAAGAGTAGGATGGACATGCAGTAGGATGCAAAAGGGTAAATGAAATCACCATCCTCATGCCATATCTGAACACATGAGTAGAACATGAATACTACCCATGACACAGAGGGTTAGTAGCAAACTCAGTAGTAGCAGGAATATCAATGGAGTGTGCAATAGTATGAGATACAATGGGATCTTGGGGAGGACCCTAAAGACACATTGGTGTTGTTATTTTATCCATATTTGTTTTCCTGTTCCTATAACCATAGGCTCATAGACATGTGTTTTATCATATTTATTATCATGGATATGGATTGGGGAATTTGAGTTAGAAGAGATAACCCCAAAAACATTAGGAACATCTAGTTCAGGGTTAGGGATATCCCATCCCATGGTAACAAAAAAGGGGGGTATAGAGCAGGAATTCATCCACATTATGTAGGTAGGGAAACTAGATTCATTTTAGAAATGATTGGATGTGTCCATAAATTAGGAGGGAAAGGTAATAAGGGTGGTTGTACACTAGGATATCCTAAATACAAATGTTTCATCTACACCAATTATGAAAACTCATTAGAATATACATCAAAGTGTACTGGAAATTGTATCATATTCCTTCAAATATCCCTCCAAACATACCCATGTTGGTTGTGGAGCCTAATTATCTTCTTGATTCAGAGGTCTTTGTTTTCATCCATGTTTATACCCCATGAAAACTTTACACCCCAGAAGAATGTAAAATCCTCCACGCGGGGAAGTGTAGGGGGGCTTGCCCCCCCCTGTGGGGTACGGGGGTAAGAGGGTCCCCGACATGGGTTCAGGGGCAAATCCCCCGCAAGAAAAATTCCATGTAAATTTATATTGTAATTTCATAGTAAATCTGGACCGTTCATTATAAGGTCATAGATCTGATGATAAAAGTTATGTTAGGGTGTTTTTTCCCTATAAGACAATCCTCTTTTATGAGGGAATGTATTGCAATTATGTATCATTGTGAATATTGTATTCTGAGAGAGGAGATTGTGAGAGAAAGAAGAGGAAGTTATGACGGGTGTGTTGTATGTTGTATCCCTTCATTTTTTGGATAATAATAAATGGAAGGACCTGACAATTTATTTGGTGGATGTAGCCCACACTAGGGGAACCATGTATATCTGTGTCTCTATTGTATTGTGTATCTTATGTGTTTTATTTCTGCATTTATAACACCTCAATCCTATGGGCTTATCCTCTCTAGGGGCTTCACGAACCATGGCTCCAAAGACTCATCCAGGATCAATATGAATGCAAATAAAACTTTAAATCAGACACATAATATTACTATTATGAATGGTTCATGAAACTTGAGCTACAATATATACAAAAAACAAGAACATCAAGATCAATGCTACATTGGCTATGAAATAGCCAAACCTAGAAAAACAAGTGAGGAGGCATCATGCTTAGTTTTTGAATCAAAGGAGGGGACGAAAATAATATTCATGTAATATGAAGATATAAGGGTTGGACCAATATGATTTCAATGACCAAGAGCAAGCATGAGGTAACTTATACAAAGATTTTATGGTAGGGGGTCAAATGACCAGTAACATAACAACATGCAAATTGAACCATGTAGTAGGAGGGTGGTTTGGAATTAAGTTGAATACTACCAAAATTAGATGAAAATGAAGTGTAGGGATAGATCTATGAAAAGAATTACCAAAATGACATGGACATAAGGATGAGGCTAATTTGTATATGTATTGATGAGGATGAGATAACTAACATCAAAACATAGCCATGACTATTTCGATAGAGGGGGTCGACATGCAACAAGTACTCCATAAGATAGAACCTAATAAACTAGCACATAGGTATGGGTCATGCTTAGATCCCTATGGATTTTTTTTTAATATAGGCATATAATAGGATCAAAACTAAGCATGGGGATGAAAATAGGACCAATTGTCTTGAGAGACAAAACAATAGAGTCAATAGATCTCTACTCAATTGAAGGAGGTGTTGGGAGGACCTATTTTCTTTTAGGAGGTGCATCTTATATCTTGCAATAGAAATCATGTGCTCAAAGGAATATTCACAACAAGGTTAGAACAAATCAAAACAATAGATAATGAAACATGACCCGGGTATCATTTACAAGACAAGAAGGTTGTATACAAAATAGAAAACTAGTCTTGAACTAATTAAATAAATATTCTAGGTTGAAGCCATACCAAATAGGAAAAAATAATTTGAACAAAACCCAATTTGAAAATTTACCTTTACATGCTCTGCACAAAATGTAAGGTACCATATCTATTATAATAGATGAAAATATAAATATTGCAGAGAATAACAACAGAAAAACACAATATATGAAACCACAACACCAAAACAATACCTTTATTGATAGGAAACAATGTTCACTTGCCTCTTCGATGGGGATACCTCCAGTAGAGAAGTTCTCTATTACAATAATTCTCAAGAGAAAGCTTCTCATACCCTCGACTCCTATTTATATTAAATCTATATACCCAAAAGAACAATATAGAGGAATATCCTTCTAGAAGCAAAATCAATCAAATTGTACTCCATTAGGTCTTCTTATTCTTGCTTATTACTAGGCCTTATTAGTATCAACCTTTATTACATGGAAAATATATTATTCTACCTACGTTAGGGGTTACGGAGGTTAGGTCCCTAACATGCCCTCCCCCTTGAAGAACAACCTTGTCCTCAAGGCTTGAGATGAGGAAATTGTTGTAGAATGGTAGACGACTCCCAGGTGGCATCTTCTGTAGTTGTATCCTTCCACTAGACTAACGCTTCCTTGATGGTGCGCTGACGAAAAAGATGCTCACATTGGTCTAAGACTACTTGTGGCTGCAACCAAATGGAACCTTCTTCATCCAACTCAGGGAGACTAGTTTGAGTTTGACACTTAGTTCCAATCACCTTCTTTAAGTGGGAGACATGTAAAATAAGATGGATCTTAGAATGAATGGGTAGAGCTAACTAATAGGACACAAATCCCACTTACTTGAGCATTGTATAAGGACCATAAAATTTGGGAGAAAGTTTATGACAGTGTTCAAATTTGAGTGAATTCTTCTTATAAGGTTGTAGTCGAATAAACACCTGGTCCCCTTCAAAAAATTGACGTTCGGAACAACCTTGATCTTCTTTCTTCTTCATGTGATTTTGAGCCATGACCAAATTTGTTTTTAGGGAATGAAGAATAGCCTCTCAGACTATAATATTTTTTTCAACCTCCTAAACCTTCGAAACACCTGGCATGTATGAGAGAACCGACAATGGTTTTCTTCTTCAAAAGGAGTCATGTGAGTAGCCCTATGGTAAGATTTTTTGTACTACCATTCAGCTAGGGGTAACCACTGAGCCAACTAATTTTTCCTTTCAGATGAAAAACACCTTGAATATGTTTCCAACCACTTGTTCACAACTTCAGTTTGTCCATCCGTCTATGGATGATAGGTTGTGATGAGATGCAATTGGGTGCCATGTAGCTTGAACAATTATTGGCAAAAATTGCTGGTGAAAGTGGGATGTCTGTTAGAAACAATAAAATGAGTCTTGCCATGGAGATTGAATATATTATCCATGAATATTTGAGCCACTATGGATGTAGTGAATGGAAGTTGAAGAGCACAAAAATGAGCATATTTGGAAAGACGATCGACGACCACCATGATGACTGACTTATTTCCAAATTTAGGTAAGATAACAATGAAATCCATACAAACATCTCTCCAAATAGTAGGACGGATCGAAAGCAGTTAGAGTGTGCCTGTATATTTGATTGTTTCTCCCTTTTTGCATTGAAATACCTCACATTCAACCACAAAGGTGCGGATGTCTTGTTTCATACCATCCCAGAAAAAAATAATGTTTGACCCATTCATAGGTTTTGGTAAACCCTGAATTCCCAGTTGTGGGTGAATCATGAAGCTCATAAAGCACCGTGGATTTAAGTTGTGACTATTTTCTTAAATAAAAATGGTCTTTGTAGCAAAGCTCTTCATTGTGCCAAGATTTCCCTGGAGAATATGGAGAATTGTGTTGCAATTGGTGGATTATGATAGCAATTTTGGGGTCTTGCAACCATTCCTCATGAACAACTTGGAGCCAATTTGGTACAATTAAGGAGAGGGATAAAAGGGACCCTTCTTCTTCATACTTCTTGGAAAGAGAATCAACAAATAAATTTTCCTTTCCCTTATTGTAAATCATTTCATAATCATAGCCAAATACCTTGGTCCCCCATTTTTGTTGCTCCGGGGATGAAATTCATTGTTCCAGAAAATACTTGAGACTCTGATGATCAGTTTTAATTTGGAATCGTTGTCCCAATAGATAAGGATTTCAGATATCCACAACATGTAGGATAACTAACATTTCATTTTCATAAATGTATTGGCCCAAATGTCTCTGTAAAATTTGTTTTCTAGTGAATTCCAAAGTCTTTCCATCTTGCATGAGGACGACCCCAATTCCTTTCCCAGAAGCATCACATTCTAGTTCAAAAGTCTTTGTGAAGTCTGGAAGTGCTAGGACAGGGGTCGAGCACATAACATCTTTCAAGGGTTGGAAGTAGTGATCAACTGCAAGAGTCCAAGTGAAAGCATTCCTTTTATGGAGAGTAGTGAGAGGAGCTACAATTTTTCCATAATTCTGAACAAACTTCCAATAATAGCCCGTTAAACCCAGAAAACCATGCAAAATATTAAGAGTTTTAGGCTGAAGCCAATCCTCCATAGATTTAATTTTCTTAGGATCCACCCGTACACCATCCTTGCCGAGAATATGACCTAGGTGCTCCACTTTTGAGGCTCCAAAGGAGCAATTATATTATTTGAGTAAAATTTGGTGCTTAGAGAGTAGATTGGGAACTTGATCCACATGGGCGAGATGGGATGTCCAAGTTTTAATATAGATGAGAATATCATAAAATAAAACTAAGACAAAATTATGGAGAAAAGGATGGAAGACATAATTCATAAGACATTGGAAAGTGTATGGAGTATTACACAGACCATAGGGAATTACCAAAAACTCGTAGTGACCCTAATGAGTTTGAAATGCATTTTTGGGAATGTCTTCTTCTTTCATACGTATTTGGTGGTATCCAGAATGTAGATTAAGTTTGGTGAAGTATTGAGCACCACTCAATTCATCCAAGAGGTCATAAATGACAAGAATGGGGAATTTTATTTGATTGTGAGTTTGTTGAGGGCCCTAAATCATGACACATTCACCAAGTAACTTCTTTCTTGAGTACCATGACCACAGGAGAAGAATAAGGGCTAGTACTAGGATGGATAACACATGCTTCTAGCAATTCATGAAATGTTGTATCAATTTCATTCTTCTGGGAAAAGGGATGATGATAAGGGTGAACATTGGGAGGAAGATTTTTCGGTATGAGAAGAATGGAATGATCATGGATGCCACAGGAAGGGAGAATCTCCTTGGGAGTGGTAAAACCAACTTGGTGTCGAGAGAGGATAGATTTGAGGTTGGGATGCACATAGGGTGTCTCAATGGCTTGTATGTAGTGGAGTTGGGAAACAATGCTAGAATGACCCTTTTTGAGGAGGTTTTCCATTCTATGGGAACTAATTATCTCAGGGGAGCCTGCTGTGATGCCTTGGAACTTATACTATTGTCCCTCCTATTGGAATTGCATGGTTGATTCCTTAAAATCCATGAGAATGGGACTGATAGTGTGTAACAATTCGACAATGAGAACAATGTAACAACCACCCATGTCTATAGAAAACATATGGTATTTCAGATGATATTGGCCAATTTGGAGCCGCACATTTTCACAACCTCCCCCACATTTCATGTAACCTCCATTGGAAATAATGATTTGAAAATTATTGAGGGCATGGATGTAATAATTGACTTCTTGGGAAATGTAACAATGAATAAAATTATGGGTGCTACCACTATCAACAAGGATGATGAATTTTTTATTCTTAATGTAATCGATTAAATTGAGGGTATGGGGAGCAGAGAAGTCAGTGAGGGCATTAAGTGAAATCATCGGTTCAAGTTATAGTGGATTAAAGGGTGGGGTAAGATTAGATGGCGATGGTATCTCATCCACAGGTGAAACAATTGCCCCTTCTTCAGAAACATCCTCATTCATGGCCATAAAAATCTTATGTTCCTTACACTTTTGCCCTAGAAAATATTTGTCATCACAATTATAAAAAAGACCCTTGAGCTGGCGTTCAACCATTTCGGCCCAGGTTAACTTTTGGATCTTGAGGGGAGTTGTAAGAGGGGCAGGATTGGTGGGTTTAGGGCGAGGAAGAAAGGATGGTTTTCATATCTGGGAGGACACAATCTGTTGTGCTTCCTTGGCTCATTGAATAGCTTCCAACCAAGTCTAGGGGTGTTCCATGAGAACATGGACACATATTTCATATTTTAGGCCATTGATAAATAATTCCCTGAAGAAGGCATCTAACATGCCCTTCGTTCTGAAATCCAAGTGCTCAAATTCTATGATAAATTCTTCCACTATCCTAGAATGCTTGAACTTGGTCAAATGGACTAAATGGTGGGTGTCAGAGTCAAAGAAATCATAAATCCCTGCAACAAATTGTTTCCAAGCATCATACCCTTGGCGTGCCTTTCTATGCCATTTCCACTATTTCCAATGTTCCAGATCCAGATGTAGGATACCATAACAAATCTTGGATAAATAATAAATAATGCCATGCAAAGAGAAATATTGTTCCATTTGAGTGACCCAGCCTGTGGGATCCGAGCCATCAAATTTTTTCACCTCAATTCTAGGAAGGCATAGGTCTCGAGGAAGTTGGGTGGAATGAGGACCTTGGTAATGGGAAGAGTCATGGTCTTCCTAATAGGATGGTTGTTTATAATAGGAAGGGTTTAGGGAATGAACCATAAATTGGTCAAGTGCGTCTTTGATGTCTTTGGTGTTGGCACATTATTCCTAGAGGGTTTGAATAGAGGAATTGATCTTTCTACTGTTGGCATTGATATTATTAATGTCCTCCATGTTTTGGGTGTTGTCAGTAATCAATGTATTAAGCTCTTGGGTGCGGGTGGTGGCCATTTGGGTAGAGGTAAAAAATGGTCAGTAAAAAGGGATAGGTGATGAATAGGGGTTTTAGAAAGGGTGGGTGGGACCACTGAGAATAATGGTGACAAGTGATAGGTACCACGCCAATCAGGGAGAAAAGGGGAATCTAATGGGATAGGGTCCAAATAAGGGTGTTGGGAAAGGGGTTGGGTCCAATAAAAGTATTGTATTAAAAATGATAGGTACCACGGTAATCAGGGGAAGAGAGAAATCCAATGGGATAGGTCCCAAATAAGAGTGTCAGTGGGACCACTTATTGCAGTATGAAGAATATTGCAGTGTCAAAATGCCCAAATTTTGAACAAGAGAAATATTTTTTATTCCTTTCTGTGTTTTTTATGTGCCAGGGGTTAGGGTATTTTTTAGGGTTTCTACTGACAAGGGTTTTCCTATGCTATAGCTCTCTTATATACGTCCGGGGTTGAACAATAGTAATCATACCAATATCTCAAGGAACCAACTAAGGAGGGTAGATCGTACACTTAGTCGTACTACTCAATTACCCAAGTATTAGAGAGTATCTTCTCAAGTGTTGTTCCCAGTGGCACTATAACAGTCAGGAAGTTGGTCGGTTTATCTACAGAAGGATTCAGGATATCTAGGTCGATCTGTATATAGGTGTTGTTTTATGTTCTACCACTCAAAGGGGTACCAATAAGGGTTACAAGGGTGACCAACAATGTGCGCTTAAGTACCTCTTGTAGTTCATGTGTGTATGCTTCCATGACTGTGGATTTATGCGTTGAACGATAGATCTTTGTAGATTTAAGACGCTGGAATATATCTCTACCCTAAAAAAAAATAACCCACAATGTTCCACTAAGGAAAGTGCTATGATACCACTTGTAAGGTACCAAATCTATTATAATATCCGAAAACAAAAATATTGTAGAGAATAACAATAGAACAACACAATATATGAAACCACAACACCAAAATAATGCCTTTATGGATAGGAAACAATGTTCACTTTCCTCTTCGAGGTGGAAACCTCTAGCAGAGTAGTGCTCTATTATAATAATTCTCAAGACAAATCTTCTCATACCCTCGACTCCTATGTATACTAAATCCATCTACCCAAAAGAACAATCTAGAGGAATATCCTTCTAGAAGCGGAAGCTTCTATTAGGTCTTATTACATTTGACTTATTCTTCCTTATTTCAAGGCCTTATTAATATCGACATTTATTACACGGAAAATATATTTTTCTACCTACATGAGGGTTTGGGGGGTTAGGTCCATAAAATAAAGCACGGGAAGTAAATAATTATCCACAACCACTAAAAATCACTTCACAATCATGCTCAAAAGTTGAATTCTAGTCATGTTGTTACTCAATGGATCTAGGGAAATGTATTATACAGAGAAAAATGAATGAAATAGGGTGTAGAAGGTGGGATCATAACTATAAAAACCAAATCTCAAGACCATCAAATGTGAAGATAAAAATTACAAGTGAGGGAAATTGCATGGAGGGTAAGAAAAATATTTGGAATGTGGGGAAAGGATAACCATTGTTGGATGAATATAAATAATCATAAACCAAGGAGTATAAATTCCACCTAAGCACATGAAATATTGGGGTTGATATAAGAAACATATTTATTAATCAAACAATTGCCCAAAATAATGGGTAGATACCATAGAAAGGTACATAAAATGATGACATACATACAATTTAAATGCCAAGTTCCATAGTGTTGAATGTGCAGGGGATTCAAGAATTATACCACATGCAAAGTCCCCACCTAGGCCAAACCATATAGAAAAAATCCAAATCATACTATATATCGATAAAAAGATGCAAGACATTAAATATAGAAGGTATCCTCACCACCTTATATTACCATGTGATGCATATCACCAAGTTGTGGTTGTTAGTTAGCGTGTTTATGACATAGATCACAGAGAATGACCTGGATAGATATAAGGTAGCCATACTAAAATCATGCTCATCCAACTAGGGGCTTTATGGATCCTTTTTATTTACCCAAACCAAATCAACATGGAAACGTCATCATAGAGCCCTTAAAAAATACACTAATAACTATTAGAACCAAAATCGTACGCAAAACTAACAACATCAACATGAACTCACATAAAAAATAGCATCAAGTTGTAAACCTGCGAGAATGCATAAAACCATGTAACCATGTATCTACCCATGCAATAAATGTGTAGCCATAAACATGAAATGATATGATAACCATTCATATGCTACTCAACTACCACAACCTTCCCCATATATTCACATCAATGATCTTCCTTATAATTTCCAAGTGCCACTTTAGGGATGGGACCCCTTTCTAAGTGTCAAGGTACTTGTAAGTTTTTATCAGGGAAAAGGAAGAAAGATCAAGTCATTAAAGACATGGGTCACTCCCCCCGGATGGGGTGCTAGTGCGGAACACTTGGCGTATAGCGGAGGCAGGGATTGGCCACCGAGGCATGGAGCCATGTGACGAGCTCGTGCCACCGCCCGCCACCCCACTCCTGCATTAAATTTCTCCTACGACTTCGTAGCAGCTCATTTATGCAGCTTCCCTCTCCTTATGCACTTCATTTCATGGCTTGGTTGCTGGTGTGTGCCCCTCGTCTCTGCTCGCGCTCTGAATGGCTCCCCCCTCTGCTGCCATGGCCTGATCTTTCTCGAACCTTCATGCTTTCTGCAGCCCCTACTCGTCTCCAGGCACTCTACCTCTGCCTGGTGCACCTGGTCACTTTTGACAATCACGAGAAGCACCTCATGTCATGCCCAAGGGGGAGGTTGCAGAGAGGCTCTCCATGGAAACCTCCCCGACATTCTGTCTCACCCCCTGACTCAGCCTCCATTTTCTCCTCCCCATCCCTCCATCCCGAGCCTTTTATTCCTCCCTCTACCACTCTGCCTGTTTCGTAGTTTAATTGTCTAGCAATCATTCCCAGGCTGTCGTGCTCCTCCTCGTGTCCCCTTCTTACCCCTCCAACGGTTGAGCCGACCCCTATACCAGTTCTTGATTCTTTAAGGAAAACCAGAGGCGAGCCTCCTCCTCCTTGCAAGCCTTAGAACTTCGAGAACCAGTCCTCTGACTCCTTCTTCGGCACGCAGCTAAAAGAAAGCCTGGCTATCCTCTACGGTTTGGTCTTTGAACTCCGTTAGGGGGTGGAGGACCTTCAATTCTGCCTGCAGGCCATGGACGGAAAGGTACCGGTCCTTCTTCAACTTCTTTCCTACCTTCAAGAGGCTTTCCCCTCAGACCCGGCAGGAGCAACTTCAGTAGAGGAACCCTGCATAGCTACCAGTGGAGGAAATGTCGAGGTGCAATGATCCGCAGGGAATGGGCTAGAGTAGGCCAAGCACGAGGATATGGCCGTGGAGGTGGACACAACACGACGACCTCTGCAGGATACTTCGATAGGTGTCGATAGAACCGTGAGCAGTGTGGAAGCCGGAGTGCAATGGGAAGACCAAGTGACGTATGTCGAGGAGGAACCTTGGACCGAGGACTTCCACGCCACCTGGCCAGGTTATTCGCCAAATATCTAGGTCCATAGTGGTACTTTAGGTCTTGTTAGCTTCTTTTCTTTTTAGCTGGTGACCAGTCAGTCTGAGACTAATTTTCTTAGATTATTACACCACTTATGCTTGACTCCCCTGTTGGCTGGACTAGTTTCCCCTCTGTTGGGGCAGTCCAGTAATTACAGTATGGCTATTTCTGTATTTTGAAACTCTACTTTGGTTTTGGAAGGCCTTTCATATATAATACTTCTTACTTACAAAAAAAAAGAAGACATGGGTCACTCATGTATGGATTAAAATAATAAAATCACAAGACTTTGTGATCTATGATCTCATTGGCCAAAATTTGGGTCAACTAGTATCAACTTATTTGGTATTTTAATTAGGATTCTTCTACCTAAAGTAGAGATGGTGTTGTGGCCTCTATTGTAATTTTTGTCTTGTACTACTTACTTCTAAAAAGGATTGTATTCTATGTATTCTTAATGGTTCTATGGTCTCTTAGAATTTATATGGACAACTTGGAACTCATATTGACTCATAAGGATGAGTTTAGATCAAGATATGAGTACCTTCACAGATTGATTTGGTTAGTTATATAGATGGCTACATTGAGGAGGATGGTTAGTATTGTAGAATATTTTTGGATTAACTATTATATTTAGTATTTTGACCTTATGTCTCCTCCTTTGGTTATCTAAGTGCATGACGGAAGTTTTCTTTGGAGAGAAGGATCTCAACATAGAGTGGAAGTGAGGAAGATATTTTTATGGTTAGAAATAAATTATATACAAAAACTTCGTTCTCTTAGTTGAGAGAGAAATGGTGATCTCTAGAAAGATACTGATTGTTATCTTATCATAGATATATTTTGTCAATATAACTTCTTCTTACATGTCTAAAATAGTTTTGTTAATATCTTTACTAAATAATTTTCTTAAAGATCATGTAGATTTATAAAATAGCATGTAATACATATTAATGGAATGAAATTGGTCCAGATTATATTAAGAATGACATGAAAGAAGAGATATAAAAAGGAAGCACACAAATATATTGCAAGAAACACATTAATACAATTAAATTCGTATTCTCTTAATGACTATTTGGAATACAAAATATTGCAAAATGCAAAGAACATAAGCTAACTAGAATGGTGGTAGCTTATCCTTGAAGAGATAGATGTGTTGCCTCTGCTCATTCACAAGAGGATGATTGCAAAGAGGCTAGAAAGGCCTTTTAACACAAATCATCAATGATAAAACCCTAAACATAAAAAAACATAACCGCAGAATATGAAACACCAAAAGGTTTGTGGGCCTTGATGTGGTTAGTTGATACATCAACTTCTTGGGGGTGCAACTTTTGCATATGATCTTCATTTGGTATTCTTGGTATTCCATAAATCTCTAGTTGAGAAGTACACATTCCATTTTTCCTAGCATTTTCCTTTGGCTACATGCTAGGTGATGCCACACCAAAAAAATGTCATTTAGGGCCTCAAAATAGCCCCAAAAGTTTGGGACCCGACAAAATGTAGAAAAAATTCCAAGATGTGGAACCATTCTGAATTAGTGGAACAAGTGGGTGGTCACTACTATACACATGGATCATTCCTCCACCATTGGGAATCAATGGTCCCCATTACATCAAGTTCCTCCAATAGATGGGGAAACTTCTATTGAATCTTACTCCTCGTGAGCCACTTTCCTTGGTGAAGAAGTTTCCCTACTTTGACGACCTGATAGGCTTGGAAGTTCTACTGGTGGGTGCCTTTCATTTTAGTGTCCATGATTCTAAATATTGTCTCCTATTCAATGTATTCATGATTTAGTTTTGGAGTGTCCAAGTTCTCAGCCACGTCCGAAGTGTCCAAGAGAGGTGGAAAATATGGTCGAATAAGTTCAACATTAAATACGGGGTGCAAGCCAAGAAAAGGGGGGATAATTAATTCAAAATAATTCTCACCCATAACCTTGGTGATGGTGTAAGGCATGTATCAGAGTGGGAAAAGCTTCTGATGGGGTCTTGTGAGGTACTCTTTCTACAGATGCAACCATACCTTATCTCCCACCTGAAACTTGTGTGGTACCCAATGTTGATCTTGGCGCTTATTGTACTTGGTGTTGGATTTCTGTAAAATATCATGAAATTGTTGTTGGATCTCCTAGATTTCTTCAAAAAAATTGGTTTCTTGATCAGCCTCGATCTGAGCATGGGAGGACTCTTCCTTTGCATCTGTAATGGGAATAAATATGTCAATGTGGGCTAATGGTTGGAACCCCAAGCACCCCTGAAAAGGGTTGTGGAAAATAGAGTTGTGGAAGGATCTGTTGTAGCTATGTTGAACATAAGGAAGGATTTCATCCTATGTGCATTGATGTTTGGAATTGTACATCCTTAGGATATGAACAATCATCATGTTGACTACCTCTATTTGTTCATCAATATGTTCGTGGAAGGAAGTCGATTTGGTCATCCTGGTGTCCATCATCCACCATAGGCCAGACCAAAATGTACTTAGGAACCTACTATCTTGATCTAAAATAATGGTTTGTGGGATCCCAAAATGAAAACAAACACATTCAAATAAGAGCTTAGAAGTGGCCTCAGTTTTGATACTCTTCTTGTAGGGTGCCAAAATTTTCATCTTAGAGAATCAATCAACAACTAGGAAGACACAGTCATTCCCATGCTTGGTTGAAGGTAGACCAGACATTTAATCCATGAATATGGACTCCCAAGGCCTATTATAAGTAGGAAGAGGGGTGTATAGCCCATGTTTCTTGATGGTGGGTTTGGAAATATTATAGGAAGTGCAGGACCTGATGTACTTGCATACATATTATTGAAGCTTTGACCAATAAAATTGCTTTTTCAATACTACCACTATTTTTTCCACACCAAAGTGTCATGCCGCATGATTGTAACAAACTTCCCAAATCAACTTTGCATGCTTTCTTGAAGAAACAAAAAGATGGATCGGATGGCATAACAGTCCATCTTGGAGATGAAAGACTAGAACTAGTTTTTCGGTTCTCAATGTCTAATAGGTAGTAGCAAATCCATAGTCACTATGGTATAATTGTGGCCACCTAGAGGTATCATGCCCACAAGAGTTAAGAATTGTGGTTAGTGCCAAAACCAAGGTTCGCCTGAGGCATTCTACGACATTTTTTGTTCTACCCTTATTGTAATTAATGTTCAAGTGGAATTGTTGCAGGTACATGGACCACTTCTGATGGAGGTCATTCATAAAATTTCCTTAAGAATTGCAAAGGCTTTTGATCAGTGTGGATGATCATTTCCTTCCCCATAATGTAATGCTTCCATTGTCAATATGACTGCAAAATGTAGTACATCTCTTTGTCATAGGTGGGGTATCTCCAAACAACATCATATAGTGTTTCACTATGATAGTCCATCGGTTACCCATGTTGAGTGAGGACTGCAATGATAACATAATCTAAAGCATTTGTCTCAATATAAAATGGTTGTTTCATGTCTAGAATAATAAGAACTAATGCCGAGTAGAGGAATAATTTCAAATTCTCGAATGATTTATGTTGTGATGCCACCCAATTAAAAAAATTGGCCTTCACTCCACCCTTGGTCACCTGTCTTAGGGCCCAAGAGATATGAGAGAACCCAAAAACAAACCTATAGTATAATTTGGCTAGACCCAAGAAGTTGCAGATATCGATCAATGTCTTCGGGTCCGACCAATCACAGATGAATTGGATTTTAGTTGGATTCATATGCACACCTTGCTAATCCACAATGTATCCCAAATATTTGATCCTCTACATTATGAAGGAACACTTCTATGAATTGGCATATAAATTGTGTTGTTATAGGGTGCCCATGACCTATTGAATGTTCTTCAAATGTTCATCCCAGTTTTTTCTAAAGATGAGGATGTCATCCGGATATACGACCACAAAGGAGTTTTTTAATGGCCACAATATATCACCCATCATCTGCATGAATGTCGTCTAGGTATTAGTCAAGCCGAAAGGAATGAAAAACCACTCTAAGAGACCTTCTTTAGACTTGAAGGTTGTCTTCCATACATCCATTTTCTCAATTGACACCTATTGGTAGTTTGAATTTAGATCAATATTACTAAAAAAATTGTCACCCTTGAGTTGATCAAGAAGATCATTGATCTAGGGGATTGGGTATCTGTTCTTGACAATGAACTTGTTTAGGGATTTGTAATAAATACAAAATTTCCATGTCCCATCCTTCTTCTATACCAAAACAATTGGGATCCTATAAGGTGAGGATCTTGGTGTGATGTGGGCCTTCAGAATTATCTCTTGGATCTAGCATTTGATTTCTTCATTCTCCATAACAGAACGACTGTATACAGAGTTTTTAAGAAAAGGAGAACTAGGTGTCAAATAAATTGAGTGTTTTTCCTGACAGTGTAAAGACACTCCAGTAGGCGAGGCAAAAATGTATTTGTACTCTTCTACGATCTTGTCCACCTATTTCTACTATGTAGAAAGACCTTGTGAAAATGTTTTGGTGGTTGTAGTGAAATTTCGTTCACCTTCATACCGGGCCATAAAGAGGACAAATATCCTGATCTAAGAGACCACCTTCTTTCACATATTCACAGAGATCAAATAGGTCATGGTAGTTGGGACTACCTCCGGTACCCTTTAGAGTTGACCTCCCAAAGTAATAATGACACTACATGGCCTAGATTCATAAACAACATGACATTTCCACATATATGGTTGTCCTAAAAGAACATCAAAAACTTCATGGGGGGAAACATCACACAATACCTCATCTTTGAAGAGTTTGATGTCATAGTGTAGGTGGCATTATTGTCTAATGCGGATGTCTCATCCTTGGTTGAGCCAACAAATAATGTATGGTTGAGGATGTGGCGTTGTTGTTAGTTTCAACTTCTTTATGATCTTTGTTGATATTAGGTTCTTTTGGATATTACCTTCAACAATGAAATGGAGGGGGGTCCCCTTCACCCACATCTATGAGTGTAAGAGGTGCTCCCCTTATTTAGGATCCTTTGGTTCCTCTAGCTAGAATTTTTTGGTAGCAATGGTGAGTACACTAGGTTCTACATCGATGATCCATTTTCTCTTATTTGATTTTAAATCAGATTCAAAGTCAACATCTGACTCTAAGGATTTCATCTCAGCTAAAAATTATTATTTGGAGAGACATTCATCAGTGTTGTGCCAAGGGATATTGTGGAACTCGCACCACTTTCCAGTGTCCTTATTCGAATTCCCATTACCCTTCTTTGTTTGTGGCTTGGACTTATTTTCCTGGGGTTGGCCATCCTTGCTCAGTCATTTTCTCTAGAAGTTAGGGCCACCTTTACCGTGATTATGCTACGATGGGTTTGTAGAACTAAAATACCACTTATTATTTTTCTTGAACATCTTCTCAATATTGATAGCATATCGATAGGTGGCTCCTAGTGAGGATATGTCGAGGAACTCCATATATTTTTGGATGTACTTATGTAGTCCACCGTGATACTTCAGGACTAGGTTTCACTCGAAGTATTTAATACCCAACTTTGTGTCCAGGGTTTGGAAGATCTTGGTGTACTCTGATACCATTTGGTATCTCTCCTGACATAGATTTGTCCATCTCATGTACTAGTCATAATAGTTTCCAACAAGGTAGTATTTCTCCTCAATGGAATCAATAAAATCCACCCAAGTGGGTCTTGGCCCAAATATTGTGGAATCATCTTCGACATGTTTCTCATAGTAACTCTCCCACAAATATATGATGTGGGGAAGGGATTTAAGGAGCATGAAGGTATTTTTTTCACTATTGGAAAAATTTTGGACAAAGAATAATGCTCGAGAACAACGCAACAAATGAGGTAGATTGGACCAAGAAGGAGAGTGTGCCATATTTTGAGAAAAAGAAGTACGCGAGCCAGGATTTGAAAAAATCCAGTGTAGACATGGACAAACTTAGCCATGTTAGGGTTAGGATTTTGGAATGTAATTGAAGGGTTTTTAACCCAATTTTGTAGTATAAATAGAAGATATGGAGAGCAGGTTGAGGTATCTAGATATGGAGTGAGAGCATTGTCATATATTTAGTATCTTTTATATTCCTTGTTGAGTTTTGAGTTTGTGTTTTGGTGAGAGTTGTGGAGCTCGGATGGAGTTGATGTAATTGAGGGATAGATCAAAATATGTGGAGCTTGGTGCAATTATGGTCTGCCTCGCTACTCTCTAGCATATTATGATGTAATGCGCACAACACATTTTGATGATGAAGAATAAATAAAATAACATCTTTGTGGACGTATCCTTGGGGGGGTGAACCATAGTAAAACTCTGCGTTGCAATATGTATGAATGTTTTACTATTTCTACAGTTATGATTGAATGGTTAGATAGATAAATGAATGGTTTTACTTACAATGCGCACTAGAATAGATATGAAAAATGAATCCTATGACTAAATGAATGAATGAATGAATGGACCTAATGAATATTGTAAAAGAATGTATGGTTAAGTGGAAATAAGAGTAAGAAGAACAACCCCAATCCCTTCCATGACTGCAGACACCTGTTGATCTAGATTATTTTCAGCACGAAATGAGATAAAAGATATAATAAGGAAATGTACAAAGATATCTTAGATATATAATAATACAACATAAATGTATCAAAGATGAAACCATAAAAATAGATATACAATAATACAAAATTTTATATTAATGAGAGAAAATGTACAAAGACTGTAAAAATACAGAGTGAAAGACTCGCTAGAATGGTGGCAGCTTATCTTTGAGAAGAGATGTGACGACAACTCTCATTTGCAAGAGGATGATTTTACAATGAGGCTCCAAAGGCATTTTTATCATAAGGAAAATCCAAAACCCTAACCCTGGAAGATGAAAAGCCAACAGTTTTGTGGACCCCGTTTTGGGTAGTTTGGTGTATCAACTTCTCGGGGGCATAACTTTGGCATACGATCTTCATTTGGGGTGCACAATATCTCGTTGGAAAGGTATCATCGATAAGATTCATTTAGAAGGAAAACTTAGAGCCTTTGTCTATAATTGAGAATATCAATCCAAAAAAACATTCATTTATGCCTCAAAATGGCCCCGAAAGTTTAAAAACTGTTAAAAATAGTAAATTACCAAAATTGCCAGAAAAATGTTTTGAGCTAGTTGGAAAAGGTGGGTGGCCACCGATATCCACCTGGATCACCTGCGTCCTACAGTCAACCATAAACCATCTTGGGTGAGATTGCATTGTGCACTCTTTGCACAGTGTAGCCTTCTAGTTTACCAGAAGGGTCGATGGTGATAAGGGCTTTGTTGGAGAACTAAGGTAGAACCTAGGTCAACCCATTTGTCCAACAAATGGTTTTGTTGATGGCTAGAAATCAGAAGGAGATATAGGAAGGGGTTTGGTGAAGAATATGAAGTGGTATAAAGGGATTTTCAGGCCATGGAATCCTATGAAGCAAGAGATTGAAAGATGGTTGGACAGAAAGAAGTTGGATTTTGCGTAGAAAGATAATAAGGGTTCCAGGTATACACCGTGCCAGTACCTATAGAGGTACGTGTTTACTGATTTACATGAAGAATATTTTTGTTTATTTCCAGAGTTATTACAAGAGTGGATATTAAGGTTTAAATATACCCATATGACTAATCATATTAGAACAATAGTGTGGACTACTAAAAATATCGCGCGTTTGGAAAGGGTTAATAAAAAATGTATGCACGCAGTGGATTTTTGGTTAGACAACATTACTGCAGGGTTTATCATTGAGTTTGTAGTAGATACAATGAAGTCATATACTTTTTCACAGTAGGATTTCTTGAAGGGACCCAGAGGGAGGAACATCAGGTCTCTTTACACATCGATCAAGATCTTATTACATGATAAAGGTGTGATGACTATGGAATCAGACAGCTAGATCACTCTGCTTGCATTAGGGATTTTAGGGAAGCACTAAGGAAGATGTGAGACATGGAGAATGATTTGGAGAGTAGCCAGAATAAGGAGGAAATGGACCCTATCATGATGAATGAAGAACAGACCACGGAAATCATAAGGAGTGTAGGTGTGACACGCAGTGGACAACCCTACCAATATAAGATGAATAGTAAGAAGAGGGTTGTAGTTGAGCGAGAGGGATTAGACAACGATGAGGAAGAGGTAGAGGATCTTCTCACCATGGGGCATATTGTGGATATATTGTATGCCACATATGAGAGGAAAACTAGAGGTCATGGGTCTGATGAAGAAGAAAAAGTAGTTAACCAACAAGTGATTAGTGGTAGAAGAATTTTTTCAGGACGTTGGTCTGGTAGTAGAAGTGCAAGTTAAACAAGTAGAATTCAAGTATCTACACCACATAGAGGTGGTAGTTCAACAAATTTCACAATGGAAAGACAAGATCCAACTATTAGGTTACTAGAGTTCCGAGGGGATAGGTCAGATGATCCAAAGAAACATTTTTTAATATGTGAGAAGATATGGGAATCAAAGCATATTACACATGAGAACACAAATGTTGTGCAGTTGGAAATAACTTTTAGAGACCACACATTAGAATATATCATAACCCAACTGGAACACATACAACTGTAGTAGATGTGAAGAGGCAATTAATAAATTAATTTCAGAAACCTAGCTCAAAACTCTAGTTTATGAATGAAATGATAGAGATCAAGTAGAAACTAGGAGAATGAGTCTGGGTAGTGGGCCAGAAGTTCACAAGGTTAAAAGGTAAGTTAAAGTACACTATTATTGATACACAACATAGAAATTTGTTTGTTAATTCTTTGTTGCGAAACTTTAAGTATCCTTTGAGAAAGAAGAAATTCCAAAGTCAGGGTGAGGCCTTACAGGCAACCTTGCAGCTAGAGGAAAACTAGTACAAGCATATAGATCTAGTTGTTGAAGAGATGAAGCAAGATATGAAGAAATTAACATTCTAGTTGAATCAAAACAAAGGAAAGGAGAAAAGAGAAGATGTTTGTTGTACAATGTGTAGGACAGAAGGTCATCACAAGAACGAGTGTATATTATTTTCGCAGTATATTTGAGTGGGTATTCCAAATCCTTTACCTTCAAGAGGACCATGGTGCGAGATTTTCAAAACACATGGGCATGATCCCTATCATTTCCCCCTAATGCAGAAGTACCAGACAATACCGAAGAGAA